>DWAJ01003742.1:0-14163 GCA_018238005.1 Eurema mandarina
TTTAAATAGATAGGAGTTTTAGGGTCGAAAAGAATAGAATATAGGAGAGTGAGAAGGTGAGTATTCCGGCGAAGGCGGATGGGCAACCAATTGAGTTGAGAGCGAAATTCGGAAATGTGATCATATTTGCGTAAACCAAATATGAACCTGATTGAAAAATTTTGAAGACGTTCTAATTTATTAAGTTGCTCCTCAGTAAGGTCTAAAAAGCTTGCATCGGCATAATCTAGAATAGAAAGAAGCAATCACAGTCTTCGTGGACATTGGTAAAAAATTACTTAGCCGTCTTAACGACGAACCCACACCAAAAACCTTGCGACTTACTTGTTTAATATGTTCATTCCAGGATAGGGTTTGGTCCAGATGAACACCTAAATTTTTAACTGTTGTTGAATAAGGAATTTGGACTCCATCAATTAAAATAGGCGTAAGATCATCAAACGATATTCTTGAAATAAAGTATGGACTACCAATAATTATGACCTGGGTTTTATTAGGATTGAGTTTGAGTCCATAATTATTTGTCCACTGTACAATTGAATGCAGATCAACGTTTACTACCCTAATTGCTTGATTAAGGTTCTCGAGCGACGCATGAGAATAAATCTGTAAATCGTCTGCATATAGATGGTAGAGAGAAGTGAGCTTAGAAGTTATAGAATTAATAAAAAGACTGAATAGGATAGGTGACAACACGCCGCCTTGTGGGATGCCAGAAGATACATCACACCAAGATGAGGTAAACTCGTCCACGCGGATGCACTGTCGACGCCCTTGTAAATAACTCTGAAACCAACCAATCACATCAGGAGATACGTAAAAGGAACTAAGAATAACAGAATGTCGAAATCAACTGTGTTAAAGGCATTGGAAAAATCAAGGAGGGTAAGAATAGTTAGTTCCTTACGATCCATAGCTAAGCGAATGTCGTCTGTGATTTTAACAAGAGCCGTGACCGTGCTATGACCTGGCCGGAAACCAGATTAGAAGGAATCAAGAAGAGAATTTTTGGTAAGGAAATAGCACAGCTGTTGTTGCACCACTTTTTCCAGAACTTTGGATAAAAGAGGCAAGATAGATATAGGACGATAGTCAGAAAAAATTGAAGGATTATTTTTTTTTAGGTAAGGGAATTACATAAGCATCTTTCCAGATACTAGGAAAAGTTTTAGATAAAGAGAAATTTACAATATGTGTAAGAATAGGGGTTATAATATCGAGGATAGATATTATAACTATCTATGATTAATACATAGATTAATGTATCTATGTATTAATCATAGATACATTAATCTATGATTAATAAATAGTTTTTAGTGATAATAAAAAAGTTCAATACTAATCTTATTATTGAACTTTTACATTTGTTTTTTGGAGGATTACGTTTACGTTAAACGGTTGCTAAGGAAAAATCAGGAATATTGCGTTATATTTATTAAAAAAAGGACATAATATATAAGTTTATTGAATCATCTCTTCCTCCATGAGCTTGGCCATCCATTCCGGCTCGGCGGCCGCGATTTTCTCGATGAGGCTGTTAACTTGGTAACATAGGCTTTGAATCTGCTTATCCCATTGCGGTAGTATATCACGGGCTGAAATACAATTTTAATAAATCTTCGTCGTGCTTTATACTTAAATCATCCAAAAATATATAAAGCAAAATTCCATTGTTATTTTATTGAAACGTATTGGCATTGTTTCTTTGTATCTGCTTTAACTTATTAATAGTAGTTATGTTTCAATATAAAGTTCATCAATTTAATGCTTTATTCCAGGATATTGGATAAGGAAATACTTGGATTAGGTGGTAGGAACTATATGACCTTCTTGATGTATAAGTCCTCAACTACTGGAACTGGGTATTGAGAAATTTGTATGTATTTATTACAGATGTAAATATGGTTAATAAGATTCGGGCCAGCAAATAAATAATAATAATAATATAATATATGAATTTAGAACTCACTCTCAAAGTGAACAATAGAGCTAATCTGGTCAATGTGTCCATGCATGCGTCGTTCACTAATCATATGACTAGCTATCCTCTCGGCCCTCGCTGGAGGTGTCTCTAGCAATGCACCCAGCTCTTCAAATGTTATGTTGTTGTAGAGCTTGCTGGCTGAGAGAAGGTTGTGCTCAAAAACTGCCCGGTCAAGGATCGTGGAGCCATCTGACATAGTCGCCTGTGAACATTTTAATGTAGCCATTTTAGTTTTCACTTGTATTTATTTATACTTTGAGTATTTTTAACAGAATACACATGGATAAGTTTTTATAACATTTTTTTTATTACCTTCTGGTGAGTCTGCATAAGAGCCTCGAATTCATGCAACTCAGATCTACGTATAATGCGATCAAGGTACATTTTCTCTAAAATAGAATATGCAGGTAACTGTTGACATCTCTCATCTTTAAACAGTGTGGCAAGCATTCTGGATCTTTGTTGACCTACAAGGTATTTTGTTTTAATAAGGTCAGATGAGGTTAAAAAAAAAGCATTCTTAAGATTTTGTTTACCTGCTGAAGCCAAAACCGTGCAAATGAGGGCATTACGTAAACAAGTCATCCTCTCATCCTCATGTATGATATTGCGATATGACAACTCATTGTATCTTTGAGCTGCTTCTATAAATTTTCTGAAAATCAACAGACATTTGATTGTAATAGTCTTTTGAGTATAATTTTTGAGTATATTTTATTACATACTAATATTATATTATAGCTTAAGTGTTAGCTAGAGCCATGCTAATCTCTGGAACTACTGGTTTAAATTGAAAAAAATGTTTTTGTGTTAGATGGTCCATTTGTCATAGAAGGTTTTAAGCTATATAACATTACACTCAACGAATAGGAGTAAGGCATCATTAAAAACTTACAAAAACAAGAAAATTACTCATATGTGAGGAATATTTAAAACTAGCTGTTTCCTGCGACTCGTTAGTGTGGACTTATAAACTTTTTATCTTATAAACTTTAACCCTTTCGCCTCTTATCCCTCTTTTTTCCAATTAAAAAGTAGCCTATGTTTATCTCAATCTCTCAACCATTTGTGTACAAAATTTCATTACAATCGGTTCAGCAGTTTGGCCGTTAAAGTGTAAAGTTATATGAAGTTTCAACCCCTCACGCAACCTGTTGGGGGTTGATTTAAAAAAAAGTAGCCTATGTCCTAGCCCAGGCTTTAGACCTGTGTGTACCAAATTTCCTTCTAATCGGCTCAATAGTTTTAGCAAGATGGAAAGACAGATAGAGTTACTTTCACATTTATAATATTAGTACGGATTTAATGTATGACAGTAGTAGATAGTAAGTTGTATAATATTAAAAAGAAAAAGACTATGTTACCTTCTGTAATCTAGCACTCTTGCATAGCATACTTTATAATAGATTTGAAGTTGCTCATTAGTTGTTTCAGCTTGTAACAGAGATGCCCTGTTCACAAAGGCTTCTGCTTGTACTGGGTCATCCACTTCTAAATAAAGCCTGGCTATTTTCAAGTATGTTTCTAGTTTATAATCTACGGAATATTGTCTGAAAAGAAGAGACAATTTTCTCACACTGATGCAATACAAACTTTAACAAACATTTCGAACTTTACCTTTAGAAATTATATATGGAACAAAGAAAAATCCAATATACTTCCTCATACGAAACATACTTTTATTATAAGTTCAGTAATAATAACATTTATTAGTGAATAAAATTATACATACTTTTGTCCTGTTTCTAAAGGTATTCCTACAAGAACATTAGCAGCCTCCTTCCAGTTTTGATTGCGCTCATAGATGTCTGCTAAATGTTGTCTGATGCTGGCAACCTGTTGCAGTTTTTGACATAATATATAATGTATGTTACAGTAAATTTAAATTAAAAATAAATAGAGCAATAGTATTAATAATATAACTATAATATATTGTAATGTGTATCATATGAATTACCTGCTCTTCAAACGAAATAACTCTAGGTTGGATAACATCAAGGGCAAAATGTGAAACTTCTTGGGACACAGGATCAGGCAAAAGAGATAGATGAGTGCTGACATCAGTTAGAAGTTGCCTAGATATTACTAAGCTTACATTTTCATTCACAACTGAAATAAAAAAAATATAAATTTTTAGTGTATGTATACATGAAATACCTTTTCATAAGCAGTAATAAGTTTTAAATACGTACTTGCTTCTATAAATGCTTTAAGGCATTCAGCCAGTTCGTTGTTAGGATTCTTTAATATTTCTAGGAGTACATTACGATACCTGCAAGAGACAAATGTTTTTTTTTAATAGCGCTATAAACAGTTTTCTTATAGGAGCAATAAAGTAAGTAGTAAGTTATCTTATTATTATTAAATATCTTACTTCTCTGCTTGATCTTTATGCAAACCACCAGAATTTCTTAGTTCGCTAAGGAATTGACGAACACCTTGCAAATTAAGAGGCATTATTTATAAGTCAAATACAAATGTTCTCTTATATATATCACATGAACTATAGTTCTATAGCTATAGCTGAAACTTAAATCATAAATATTTTAATCATAGAAATTACAAAACAATGCGAAATGCGAATTGCAATTTGCAGGTAAAGAATAACGATTTTGACAGTGACAAATTTGACTCTTTTTTTTTTAATCTTGGCAGCTGCGACACCGTGGATTGTCATTTGACTCTTACCGACTGTCAAGTGTCGGTAATCGGTTGAACGTCGTAGATTGGAAATTGATTGGAATTCAATAGTAAATTAAATAGTGTCACTATACCAATTTGTTATGGAATACCAGTAAATCCAAATATTTGGTCTGGATGATTCCTTATTTCTTTAAAATCCCGGATTTTTGTAATAAAAAAATATGTTTCCGTCATAAACCCGCAATATTGTGTTATTAGTTTGGACGTTCATATAATTGTAGTTCTTAATTAAAATCGATTCAATTCTATATACAATTCTCATAATTGTTGAAGTAAGCCAATGACATCTATATACAAACGTGTTTTGAAGATTACCAGAATCCAGAATAGTACATATCTCTCCATTTTAAGTAAAGTTGTCATTAAAAGGTAAAAAACAAACTATATCAGTTTGCTATCAGTTTACACTATATGATTTATAATCTGTTTTTATTCTATTTTAGCTGTTGACCTTTATTTTCTCTATGTTGGTAAATGTTTTTGACGTTTCACAATTTACAAAAATTCAAAGAAGCGCCATTGCAATATTTGCGCGTTTTTCAAGTAATTTTAATATTTATAGGTGAAAGTTGGTGTTCAAACTATCTTTAAATTGTAGCAAAATATTTAATCTACATATAAAAATTATACTTATTACATATAAATGGATCTTTCGTCGTAAAACTGTTCTTTGTTGTTTCACAATTTGTTTTCAACCGTGGATATTTGTGGAAGAAATTGAAAGGATTTGACACTGAAAAATGGCGGCGTCTTTTGAACTCGTAAATGTTTTGGTTTTCTTTGCGAGTTTCAATTATTAAGATATCTGTTTTAATTATTTCGTAATCTCTATAAACACTTATTTAACAGCTATGGAACACCAATTAGATGAATCTCTTAACTTAGACAGTGCGAAGAAAGTGAGTTTTCACATACTTATAATTTTTGTTTTGGTTCTTTAAATATTGAATTTTGTTTCTTTACTAAAGTCAATTACTCTAGAAAGTATTGTAGCTCTTCTTATAACAGTTACTCAATATAAATCATTAACTTTTACAATGTTTTCTTGGCCTCAGTGTAAAACTTCTTACAAATAATTTTGTGTTAATAATAGATGGAATTTAACCAACCAGAAGATACAATTTGTCACCAAGATGATATTATT
The DNA here is from genome assembly GCA_018238005.1 of Eurema mandarina. Classification (NCBI taxonomy): domain Eukaryota; kingdom Metazoa; phylum Arthropoda; class Insecta; order Lepidoptera; family Pieridae; genus Eurema; species Eurema mandarina. The sequence goes on from DWAJ01003742.1 coordinate 5,832, forward strand.
CTTGAGAATTCAGTACAGGAAGATATAAAAATGGAATTTGTTGAGCCACCTATGCTTATGGACACTGGTGAAGAAATAACAAGTAAGCCAATTAATCCTGTTTTTAACTATCAAAAATAATGTATTTAGTTATATTATTCAATATTTTAAATATGTGTATGGGATATTCAATGTGATTTGATAAATTATCTATATACTACTTGTACAATATATGTATATCTTCAAAGCTGTAAATAATATTTTTAAACAAGTCAAAATAATTTAACTTTCATTCAGATTAATTTGTTATTAATTAAAATTGTATTTCTTTACTGAAAGTGAGTTTATTTTTAGTTTCTGACTTTATGGGTGATCAATTTAATTTGCAAGATCTTCAAAATGATCAAAATGAACTAGCTGTGTTGACTCAATCTGAGGTAATTATAGTTAGATTTAATTAATTTTATTATACACTGCACTAATTATTTTAAACTTATAATGTTTTTATTAAAATTTACTCATTTAAATCTTTTTAGCAAAAGTACAATGTTGTATCCCAATCGAACACAATGATAGATCTACAAATAAATCCTCAAATCATAACAGGACAAAGCCACACACAGAAAAAGCTTATAAGAGTGCAGGTAATATTCAAATATTTTGTTCACATTCAAGAAAATTGAAATAATAATGTTATGGGCTACGACGCAAGTAAAGGAATCTTTTTATTAATATAAATTTCAGTAAATATTTTTATTTAATCAGTGTATATAAGTAATGCATATGCAAGTATGACACTATGAATGATGGTACATTTATTACTTGCTGTACAACAGTATAGCATACAAAATTTACATAAACCTTAATTTAAAAATACTCAGCCTTGGTTTTTAATAAAGAGACCATTACAGCATTTTCAGACTTCTCCGACTAAAAAGGTACTAACCACTATACCCCGTCAAGTGGCAATAGCACCAAAACCTGGGTTTATTCAGGCTGGACCAGGAAAGCCGATACCAATTGCACCGAAACCTGTATCTCTTATAGTCAATAGAAATGTTATGAAAAAGGTGTCGCTTGCAAGTGCTTTGCAGGCTAATACTTCGGGAAAGACTGTTTTAGGTATTGTTTTAGTTAATTTATATAAGTTGTTTTGTTTGGTTTATTGTAAATAATGATTTCATAGTAGTATTAATATTCTGCTATTAGAGATGAAGGCCATATAGTGAATAACATTAAAATGAGTTAAGTAATTATCAAGCTTAATGTAATTGTTATTGTAAATATTACTTAAATTTAAAGCATCAAATATAAGATGTTTTTTTTTCCAATTATAATGTTGAAAATTTAATTATATTTATTGTTTGTTTCATTATGCATATAAATTGTACTTTGTACTGTAAAATTGCTTTTTCTATTTTCTCAGCGCAAATTGGCAAACAAATAGTGATGGTGCCTGCAAAGACCCAAAAAATTAAGTTGGTGCCAGCCTCCCAGAGCAATGCATCGTCAATGCAACAGTTTATTAGGACTGCTGAAGAAGGACAGGTAATTTATTTATTTTTGTCATTAAAAAATTAATTTAAATCAATAACTTCGCTCTATCAAAGATCAAAATCAAAATGAGTAATCTATGCTATCATTTATGAGAAAGGATTTGATTGTTTGGATTGTAACTCCAAAACCACTGAATCAATTTGAAATTTTCTTTCATCGTTTTAAAGCAGTATCACCTGGATACTGCTTTAAAACGACGCCCAGTGAACTATATTGTTGACTATCTAGAAAGTTGTTTTCTTCGTCAATTAGTCTAGAAATAAAAATAATTTAAAAGAAAAAAAGTTGACTATGTATTAATTATCTTATATATGACAATTATATTTTACAATTTTCAGGCACAAGTGATTTCAACTAATGTAACAAACACTACACAGTCAAAACCTGTGAAGCTATTTACATTACCTGGTTAGTATGAATACAACAAAAATATGCATTTAAAATTTCCATTTTTCATGTATGCTGTGCTTATAATAAATTCAGTGAAATTAATTTCAATTTAAATTTCAAATACCTTTTTTTAACACAGTAATAAAAACATTATGACTTTCAGGACCACCATCACTGGATGCAAATAATCAACCAGCGGTCATAACGAAAATACTACCGGTTGGTAGCAAGTTGCAGCAAGCAAGATATGTTACTGTGCAAACACACAAATCTATGCCCTTGGCTGTAGGCAATAAGGTAATAATATTAATATCCAATAATTGCAATTTAAGAAAGTAAAAAACAGAAGAAAAAAATACAGTATAAAGAAATTTACTTTTATAAATATATTCTTTGGTTTAAGCATCTTACTCATTTCATTATACCTTGCTAGCTTTATTTGTTGAATTTATTAAGGTTTAAATAAGCGATTTATGTTGTAGGTTTTAATGGCGTCACCAACAAAGCAGGGTGTAAAATTCGCAAAAAAACAAGAAATGATTGCTATAAAGCCTGCGAAATTGTTACCTAAAGGTATGTTTTCATATAAAACATTTAGTAAAAGATCTCTACATTATAGAAATTGCTTACCTAGGCTAAAAATAATAATATATAATTTTAAATTCACCAGGTGCAAACCCTACATCTACAGCCAATAAAGTAGTGGTTAATATAAATGCACAACAAAATGTTATATTAAAAACAACAGCTCCTACGATACAGGTAAGATCTCTTTGCACTCATAACATTAAAATTGTTTTACCAATTTGAATGAAAATACAACAAATATAATTTTCAATTTTCATAAGAATTTAGATAAAAGACCGAGTACCGAATAATAAATAAATTATAGTAAACCTTATGTTTTGTAGTTTTTCTTTTCTTGTCTAATATTGGATTAAAAAATTTTTTAGGCAGTGAAAGAATCTGATTCAGCAGAAACATCTCGCACTCAAATTCATCAAATTAATGTGCCCGGTAAAGGGGTAAGTTTAATATATATTTAACTTTGAATATTGTAAAAAATGTATATGAGACACACTCATTCTAAAATAAATAATTTCAGATACAATACATTCGTCTGGTAACAAATTCATCAACAGCTCCTGCTAAAGCTGTCTTAAAAAGTCATCAAGAGCTTGTATCAGTGCCTTCAAAAAGCAATGTATTGATGTTGTCGGAAAACAAAAGTAAGTCTGAACTATGCCTAATACTACAAAAAAATATAAAAGTTTTAGATGTAAATAAGTATATTTTTAGCTGTATCACACTACGATACTATACGATAGATTTCAACTTATTATTACAATTAATATGAGAACGAAAATTAGCCAGGTTAAAATGCAATTCGTAAAGTGTGTTGATATTTTTAAGATTAAAATTTCATTTTACACAAACCTCTTTATTTAATATTTTGATGGTCTTCTTTCCTCCAATAATCAAACAATGTCAAATTAAAACAAACTTGGAAATAATTTAAATCTTACACAAGAAATGTTTTCTGTATTCAAAATTAAATAATGTGACATGATTTGGAACAAGTTTGGTTATTGTCATTCATTGTGTATTTATTGTGCTATTATAAGTAATGTTTATTAAAATATTTTATTTAATAATATCTGTGTGTATATGTTTAATATATTATTATCTTTGTAGGTGTGAGTGTGAAATCTCAACCGAAGCTGGTCAAAATCGCTCCAATGGGCAAACCCGTCACAGCCGTTGTTGTAAGTTAGCCTACATATGTTTATTATTATATATAGTGAAATAATATTATCATCTTAACATTTCAGCTTTAAGGTCTATTAAAAATATATATTCAAACTCTTTGTTCAATTTTTATATACTTAAATATGTAGTTTTACTTTACCATAATCTAAAAATTTGTGAATTTTTATTTTTAAGCAACCAAAACGATCCTCACAAAGTCTTCTAGCTCCAATATCGCCAGCAAATACAGCAATGGAATTGAGTGAGGAGCAATCAAAGGCATATCACAGTAACCAAGTATCGGAGATAGATTCCAAAGAAGCTCTCAGAGCTCTCATAGAAAATACTATGGGAGATGATGCTGGTGTCAATCATGAAGTCACTATGGAATTTAAGAAACATATGGTATCATTTTTATAGTAAATATGAAATGTTACATTGTACAGTTATATCATCAAGGGAAATTTAATACATTTTATATCTTCTAATGCTGATACCTGAAGCTTATAGTATAATGATCAGATTTTTTTCATTGGTCAAGTAATGAGTAAAGTATGTTTATTTTTATATGTAAAAAAATATATGCTTTAGAGTTCGGAAGAAAATACGATGGATAGTACAGACGAAATGGACTCAAACACAAGGGCTGACGAACATCCACTTATAGTAATACCCTCCAACTTCGAGCATGTAGTTGAAGTGCAAAGCGAATTTAATAAATCAGTAAGTTACTCTTACAACTTATAATATTAAAAATATTAACTTGCTTAAGTAAGAGTCTTAGCTTTATGTATTATATTCTCTCTACGTCAATTATTTATATGTAATATTGATATAGTATTCAACTAAAACATAGCTTTATATACATTTCAGAATGAATCATTTAAAAGCAATACTCAAATGAAGTCTGAACAGGATTTAATGAACAGCTTGGAAGGGATGCACAACGAACAGTCGTATTCTGAGCATGGTAAGATATAATTTTTTATTGCAGTTTGAAATTAAAAATAATTTGTTAGTAATTAGTTTATAAAATAACATATGTGATCACATGTTAATTGTAGCATATCAGACATTCTGTCAAAGCATTACTTAACTTACCTTTATAATTACACAAAGTGTTGGAAATAACCACTTTCATACTATATACCTAAAACAATTATATTAAAAGTTAAAACAAGTTTGTAATACTAAAACCACATAATAAATTATTATTTCAGAATTAGAATCAACTGATCTCGGTCTGAGGCCTCGGAAAGCATGCAACTGTACTAAATCACAATGCCTTAAATTATATTGCGATTGTTTCGCAAACGGTGAATTTTGTAATGAGTGTAATTGTAACAACTGTCACAATAACCTGGAGAATGAAGAGCTGAGACAGAAAGCTATACGGGGCTGCCTCGATCGGAACCCGCACGCTTTTAAGTAAGTTTTGGTTACTGTAAACATTATGCAATCAAAAATAAGTGAAATGAGAGCCATGTTCAATATTATGATAAATGGCTTGGTTCGGTTGTTGATTTCAAGGACAAAAGAAGTGAAATCTGAATATTTTATCAATTTTTTAAACGTTGTATGATAATGACCACTCAATCTTTTTTTGCCAAACTTTTTCGTACAAAGAAAAACTTTCTCTGTAGGCTTAAATGCATTTCGAAAAAAAAATCTTGACCGATAGTTTGATAGAGATCCTGTTAAAGCCCTGAAACTTAATATTTAAAATGTACTAGCTTAATTTGCGTTTGTAAGGCCTATTTAAATTTGCGTTCGTAAGACCTATTTAAATTTACGTTTCTAAAGCCTATTTAAATTTGCGTTTGTAAGGCCTATTTAAATTTACGTTTGTAAAGCCTATTTAAATTTGCGGTTGTAAGGCCAATTTAAATTTACGTTTGTAAAGCCTATTTAAATTTGCGTTTGTAAGGCCTATTTAAATTTACGTTCGTAAGACCTATTTAAATTTACGTTTCTAAAGCCTATTTAAATTTACGTTTGTAAAGCTTATTTAAATTTATGTTTGTAAGGCCTATTTAAATTTACGTTCGTAAGACCTATTTAAATTTACGTTTCTAAAGCTTATTTTAATTTGCGTTTGTAAGGCCTATTTAAATTTGCGTTTGTAAAGCCTATTTAAATTTGCGTTTGTAAGGCCTATTTAAATTTGCGTTTGTAAGGCCTATTATTAAATTTGCGTTTGTAAGGCCTATTTAAATTTACGTTTCTGGATAGAATTTGTGTAGAAGTTTGTCATGTTTTGAATGTGAATGTTTGTCATATTATTTTATAAGTTTTAGTTAAAATTATTGTTTTTTATTAATCGGTTAAATTTTATTTCAGACCAAAGATAGGCAAATCTAAGAGTGGGGGTCCAGAAATAGTGAGGAGACATAATAAGGGTTGCAACTGTAAAAGAAGTGGTTGTTTAAAGAACTACTGTGAATGTTACGAGGTGAGAGTACTTGCATTAATATTCTAATCATGTAGACAAAATTAAGTCCAATTTTTATAGTTATATATCTTCAGAGTAATTGCCAGAATCCACTTTCTAAATTTTTGAGGTACCCTTTATATAATATCCTAGTTTTCCAATTGTAGCTTATGCAGATACGCTAAAAAACTTACATAATAGATATACAACGTGTAACAGAAATGCGTTGTGATATTTAAGGATCGCAAAGAATACCTAATTTTAAATGAATGTATTAAAAATTAATTTCATTTGAACTATTAATTATCAAGATATTGATTTTTTATTTCTATTGACTAGCATGTCGATATTTAAATTTATCGACGCTACGACATCACTTTAGAACTATCAGCTGTTGCGTGTGACCCTATGACATAAATATCCTAGGAAATTTAAAAATTCTTGTTATTTTCCGGTGACATATAGACTATATAAGCATCTGAACATCACGCAAAAATATTACCATACATTTCTGTACTCGTTGTATAAATAAAAAATATTTTATCGGTTACAGTTGCACTGTTCATTTTACTGACTGGAAATAATAATCATACTTGGTAAATATGAATTTCATGAATTGATTTTATATAAGAACTACAATAACACTTACATTCATACCTAATTTGATGGCTTTCAACAGGTCCTGTTGTAGGATATCTTTAGCGTGACCCTCCAGCATCACCACCAAGTTGGTAGCGGTGGCACTCACTACTAGGTTCAGGGAAGACTGTTCTAGCTCTCGTCTTGTTGGGTTCACTATTATTTCATTGTCTATTTGACCGAGTCTGTAAGGTTTTAAAACAAAGTGTTGTGTCAGAAAATTTTAATATAATAATTTAAATCTCGCGTCTAATCTGCATTTTTACTTTAGATACTTTAGTGCAAACCTTAGACAAGTCTATTTAGTAGATTTAGAATGAAACAGCAACACATACTTAAGTTGTTAGTGTATTTAAGTATATCCTTGGGAAACTTTATCATTTATTAAATTAATACTATAATTAATTTTGAAGACTGAAGACTAAATTTACTATGAGAGATAAATTACATCTTTATAAGAGACTAGCCGTTGCTCGTGGCTTCGTCCCCGTTGATCTCTTTTGCCATTATTTCTTCGCTCCTATTAGTCGCAGCGTGATGTTATGTAGCCTTAAGCCTTCCTTGATAAATTGTCTAATTAATAAAAAAATAATTTTTCAATTCGATCCAGTAGTTTCTGAGATTAGCGCGTTCAAACTAACAAACTCTTCAGCTTTATATATTAGTATAAAAGTATAGATAATTAAATCACACCTTACGGCACCTATCGGTCCATTCCAAGGCACATCGGACAACGCTAATGCAGCACTTGCAGCGTTAATAGCTACTGTCTCTGGAGGATTTGTGCTGTCGACAGCCAGCATGTTGCATACTATCTGAGTGTCATAGGAATAGTTCTGAGGAAAGATCGGTCTTAGAGACCGGTCTATCAATCTTGAGGTTAGAATTTCTCGTTCTGTTGGACCTGGAACATTTTGAATGGGATTAAGTTATTTTGCTAGCAGATTTATTAGATTCAATCGAAATTAAACTAAGCGTATTCAGCACTTTTATCTGTGTGACTACTTAGATATTTACATGAACTAAGTTAAATACAATGCAATAAAGTTAAAAATAACAATATTTTTTTAAATAAGTTATGTACTTATTTACAATATTATAATGTATTTACTTATGTACCATAACTATATGGGTATACAAAATAAATTGTATAGATATAGACATATAACGCTAACATCTCAAATCAAAGCTATGTAGTTCACATCACTACATAGCTTTGCATTGTCTGCCTGTTCAAAGTTATATTTAGAACTTTGGTTCAAATAAAATTTAGGAAATAAGAAGTTCGAAAATCTAGCAAAATATTTTGATGCAATATTTTAATAAAGTAATTTAAAAGAATGGTGTGATTTACAAAATTTGGTTTTGTTCAAATTTTGTTTCATATGGGGCATTCCACGCCAAGCGGACAGGTAAAAAAGGTCGATGCTTCCGATTTCAATAATATTTTAGTATTTTATACCTATATAGGTCCTCAACCTAGTCAATCAATATTTTTACTCTGTGGTATATAGTTATTGATTTAGAGCCTAATGAAGTTTTGAGTCTACAGCAGGAATGCACTATTTGCAGTCCCAAAAACGTTAT
>DWAJ01003743.1:0-14161 GCA_018238005.1 Eurema mandarina
TTAGCAGGATTAAGACATTATTGTTTTATAGAGGTCATGGTACGAATCTGAGTAATGTTATTTTAAGCTGAAAACAAAACGTACCTGATACATGATAGTTTTGTAAAAGATTGTGGTTGGCCCCCTGTAATCCAACAAAAGAATCATTACAGATCAATCAAATTTATTTTTATAGATTAGACAAAATTTAAAAACACGCTTAACACCCTCTCCTTAGTTTAAAGCAGATAAAATATTATTTCTTTCCAAATCTTATATGTACCTCGAAACGCGCTAAATATATTTAAATTATGAAAAATAGGTAAATTACTAACCAGTTCGTCGCCTACTTTTTAATCTGTACGCGTTAACTCACCATACAAGGCTCGGTAGTCCGACTGACGCGTGCTTTCGTCATGTCATCGTGAACGGAATTAATTTTATCTTCTTGTTTCAAGCTGTGCCGAAAGCCTAGTGAATTAAAAAAGCATTAATGTACTATATATTGTATAAAGAGGTTAAATGACAAAGAGGGACTCATTCATAGGAAAATATAACATAATAAACACTATCGTACTTATTTACGTGGACGCATCATTAAATAGTTTTTAACACAACCAAAGGATTGTCTAATTACTTTATATAAGTGTAACCAAGCCTTTCTTTTATATACGATTATATAACGTTATTAAAACTTAATAAGCCTTACATTTCAATATTTTTCAAACTAATCAATAATAAATAAATGAACAAGGTTCCGCCGAGTCTAAATGAGTTTCTTATTCCAATCTGAATTTAGACACGTTTCGTATTGCCTAACATTGTTTGAAATAACTTAAAATTATAACAAAATTGCCTAACAGCCTAAATTATTGCTTCAGCCAACCGCTGTTATTTTATTTTGACTTCAAAACCAAGCAAGCACTTTTCTATATTTTACTCGTTACAGTATTATTAAGAGTTTATGAAATAACTCTATGATTGCTTTTTCTCGACGTCCAATATAATATTCTAAGTTTTAAAGTTAATAAGAGATAGTGCAATCCGAATCATTTTTAATACATTGTACTACTATAAAGATCTAAAAGGTTATTTTTAATAAGGAGTGTCCTATACCTTCTCTTTTTTGTCTACTTGGGAATCATCCTCTTGATTCGGGGAGTATTCTACAGGGGAATAGTCGAAACCGATGCATGCAGCCATTGATGTAATAGAAAATGAACTTTATACTAAAGGTGGTAGAAACATAGGAATTATTTTAAATTTATTAATTAATTAATGATTAAGAAATGAACAATCATTTTGAATAAAGCTTTATCATAATTTCCTCAACGTTGCTATGGATTAAATTTATTATTCCAGTAAAGTACCTGGTCGCAGGTTAGCGGACAGAATCACGATGTGTAGGTAGAATTGAATAGGAATGGCCGGTTAAAAATAACTGAGACAAAAACGGTGATTTCATAATAACCTTTAACTTTTAGTCAAGTAAACTTCGCGTGAACAACCATACATGGTCAGACCCTAAGGTGGATAGATCGTTTAGCAATCAAACTGTGAAATAGGAAATCAGCTATAAAGACCTTTTTAGTATCCGTTAATAGAAGGTAACCTTCAGGACTGAAACGCTGTTTTTTATATAGAGTAGGGAGCACACAGTGGGTGACCAGATGTTTTGTACGACCACCAATAATCACTTGTAAGAGTATCTCACGAATATGTCGTTCACCTTATTTTAAGGATACAAAATAAGAGTACATTTGTGAAAAGACCAGTTAAACGAATGTAAAGACGCTACTATGCGGAGAACAATGTTGTCAGAAAGACGCACAGTGTCTTACATGTATTAAGTCTGAATTGTGCTTAAAAAATTTATTCGAAACGTAGAAACTTCTTGACATTGAAAAATCGGGGGTTAACGGCCGGCCGTGCTTTGACTGCTTAAAATTCCAGTCCATAAAACATATGAAGATTACCACTCTTCCAACGTGTCTACTTTCACTAAAAAGCCCCATTCCATTATTACATTGTACCAATTACAGGTACCTCTAAATTAAATTAAAAAAAAAACTAAAAACTTCGCCTATTTCGCTCTGTTTTATCTACAATCCGACTGAATTATTTTGTACTACATATGGGTGTCTGAAATCTGCAATACAGGTTCATAAAAAGTGTCCAATAGTATAATCTACGGTTTAACCTACGTCTATCGCATATTTCGAGCAAATTTACCAACTAGTTTTTTCGTGAATGAAAAAGTAACTAACATATAACCAACAACCATACATGCTAAATAAAATTTGTCATTTAAAGAACAGCGAAATACAACATTCATATTAATAAATAATGTATTACTTCATCGAATCGTAAATGTGTTATGCGCCTTTATTTTTGGCACCCACTGAGTGAGACGGGCGCTGAATAAAACATGTCGTGAAAATGAGGTTGCAGATACGTCCTCGGGAGAAAACCGGACTTCCATAGATATTTTCTATGCGATAAAGCTGTTTGCTTCCTTGTCAATGATTCATTCAATTGATGTCGTGAAGTTAATTGTTGGCGATGTTAATGAAATTCATGAATAGGTTTCCTTTATGTGGGTTTATAATAAGCAGGGAAATGCAAATTCCTGTATGCATAGTGAGTACTATATTACTGTTGCATTACTAATTTCAATATTTGGTTCGTATTTGAAAAATACGAATGCTTGATATTATCGTTCATAATACTTTCTTTGTACTGTAAGGACTTAATTGAACTATATTGTACTACATGTATTATAACGTAAAATTTTAAATAATCAGCCCTAACAAGTAATAGTTTCCATTCTGTATAACTACACATATAAAGAGGATATCTAAATTCTATTCACCCATGTCGGCCATTGGAAAACGTGCAATCATAATAAAATATTACAGCAAATAAAGTCATATAAAATGCAAATCATTACGGAGTTAACACCTGAAGTCATAAAGTAAGTTTAAATATGTGTTGAATACAACTTTCATACCTCGACAGGCTGTGCCATTAAGTATGCGATTATCACTACGTATAATATTGCAATTGCCTTACTTACAGGGAACTTAGTTAATACGAACAAATTGGCAAAGTACACTATTAAATAATGCAGGTAATATTCACCTATTCATATTTTATACAAAATACGTTCTTTAATTTTCCAGATTTAAGATATATAATATGCTAACATAAAAAATGTAGTTTCTATACATGGATTTTTTTCCTTTCATTCTTTATTTTTATTAAATTTTTTTCAATAAAAATGTATGTTAAACAAAACATACTAGAATTCTAGAATTACAGATTATTAAAACAAATGTAACACAAACGTCAATTAATCATTTTATGACATTGACATTTTCTTTTTCTTTAACCATAGATCCTCATAAAAATTGTACACACGCTTAAACCGTGTCCGAGCCAAATCACGATCGATGTTGGCAACATTCGAGCATTATGCAAATTAACTGATGATTGCACGTTGCATTACTCACTAACGGAGATATTATGAAGAAAGTGAGATAGGTATTTAAGAAAGTGTCACCCATGTGACACTTGGACTCAGTTTAGTCAAGGTGTATTTGCGCTGGTTTCACTCTCGTATAAATGTGATTATAATGCAAGCATTTATGCTCTTGACGTAAATATGGCGATTAGCTATGATTTATATGAAAAGGAAACGGGCTGATTTGATCTTTAACGTTTATAATTTAATTTCGTGTAAATAACTTTTACTTTTCAATTATTTTTTGCTTAAAGCAATTTTATATACTTGAAAAAATAAATAAACGCATTATTTTTTAATTAAAAGTAACAATACTCGTCTGAAAATAGATTTTAATAAAGAACATACTCTAGACTTGGAAAGAATATTGTACATCTATTAATGCATTTACCGTAAAGAGAAACTGCAATAATTATATGTACATACCTACATATATTTACTGCTTCAAATTATCATTGCATTGTTCTATATTGTACATTTATTTAGTTCTACATAACAACGTGATAATTTATCTTTTATTTGTATTGTTATTTTTGCAATTAAGATGAAAGATCGCAAATGTAGCTTATATAGTTTAAAAGTTGTATATTAAATTTAACCCGTGCAGCTTTCGATCGGTATAAAAAGTATACTATGTGTTACTATACTCGTAGAACCTAATCAACCTGAATGCCAAACTTCAGCCGTGTTTAAACGAGTTTATTGTTAGGAAAAAATTGTCATTCATTGTACATCATTTTAGGGCTAACTATGTACAAAAAGAATAAAAAAAATAGCACACGTTCTCATTCATAATATTAGAGCGGATATATTAATCAAAGTGCATGGTTGCCCACGCAGCCGGTGCAAATGTCACCTGTGAACCGGCGCAGAGCGGCGGTGGGTGCGCGACCTTGCGCCCACGCCTACGGTAGGTCGCGATCAACAGGGTAGAAAAATAATACAGACTATAAACGTGCTTGTATTACAAGCGACCTTCAAATTCGCCGACCGATAACATTCGAAATTAGAACGTTTTTTTGTGTTGACAGTGACAGGTCTGCGCGGTAAAATATTGACACGATTTGTTTAATCGAATTTTAAATTAAGAACATATGCTTTTATTATTTTTATAGAAAAGATAGTATAACTGACTGCGAGTTTTTTTTGCCAAGCCAGTCTGTTTTTAATTTATTTCAATGAATGGTCTGAAATTGATAATGAATCTTGTGGCAATGTAATGGAATTCTTGTCGGTATTTTTGATGTCAGCAACACTAGAAAAGTACATCAAAGTGGAAGCGGGTCACATCGCCGCTATTCCCGCTACTACAATAACTGTATTATAACAATACACGTTACAACGATACAGATTGATCACAGATCGAGTTATGTAAGAGATTGTGTAACAATCATAGAGCAACTCTTGACAGGGTTCGTTATCTATGGTTTGAGTTTCAAACACCTGACCATCAACAAAAAAATAAGATTTATTTAATTATAATTTATTTAAATAAAGAAAACTGAGCCACACGATTTCCCCGCATTTTTTTCCCAAATCGTCTAAGTTGTTTCAAAACCTTTTCAGTTTAAACAAACAAACAATTTATTTCTTTACTTCAATATCCCTTTTATTCCTTTCCTTTATATTAGTTGAAGCATCAAAATGATTTGATACTTTTTATAGTTAAAGTACACGTTTATTTATTGTTTATTATCTTAAAATATCAAAGTAATGTTTGAAACTGATTCAATTCACTAAGAGACTAACAGTAATATGAAAGCGAATTCCCCGGGCGACTTAATCATAAATCTTACAACCTTTCCACCTCAAACTTAACCCACTAAAGCAACAAAAGATTTTAATTCCCATTCTCACGGCGAATTACCGTAAGTTTAGTAAAATAGAAGCGTTGGACCTATGAGTTTTAAAAAAGGGCTTTTGAAGCCTTTAATTTGATAATTATCTCCAGAAAAAAAAATAACGTCTCATAAGAATAAAGAACAAGTCGTAATTAGAATTTGCAATATACTTTCATCCTTACATAAATAAATAATATATTTGTTAACGTTTAATTTTATTTTCGATTTATATTTCACTTTACTATTGCTTAATGCAAATAGTATAAAATCCAATATTCTGATATGATTCCGACACTATCTGTAAATTAATAGACAATCGCAGTCCATACCAATTGTTACCATAATTCACAACGGTTATTTTGGATCACGACTATCCGGATTAAAGAATATTATCCGGATAGAGATAATAACTTACAAAATTTCATTATACTCAAAAATATTCCTTAAAATGGAAAGACTCCTATTGTACAAAAGGAAGGCCACGACTAGTCTTATACATGAAAAATTTGTTTAAACATGAGTTAACTCTGAAATTAGTATCATATTCAATATAAAAAAAATGCCGCAACTAGAAGCGATCATACAATGATTAATAAAATACAATATTTTATCTTTGTGTTTTTCTTATTAAGTATCCGGATGTAAGTGAACGATGCCAAATAAATGAGTGTTTATTGTAATATCTTATAATAAATAGATAAGCTAAATTGTTTACCCTAAAGCCTCTCTTGAATAATGACGTGTCAGTCCCGCCATATTATAATACGACCAATTTCAATGTACAGATTTAGTAGCAATTTGACTGATTTGAATAGTTAACATGATTTATGGAATATCAAAATAGTCAAAGTGAATTCTATTGAAAATCTTCAAAATAGTTTTAGTTAGGTATCTCAATGAATTGTGATAAGTCATTGAAATTGTCATTTAGTCCCGCGCTAAACAGAGGTTGTAGATATTATAACAAACAGTTAACGGATTAATTACATACAAGTACATACTTTTCTTTTGTAAATATATAGATATAATATATTATAGCTACACCCAGGCCCCAGATAAATACAACAGAAAATTACAAATATAAATCACCAGTATTAAGATCGAATCAACGACTCTTCGCGCAAAAGACACGAACAGTAAGAAATAGACGAAGTTAGTTTTTATATCCTTGTACATTTTAATATTATAAACGTCAAAGGTTGTTTAAATTTGTATGTAAGTATGTTCTTGCTCTGTAACGTTAAAACTACTACCCTAAATTAACACATAGGATGCTTTTTATCCCCGTAATAACACGTGAACAAGAACTCTCGTATAGTTTTAAATCATCTTATAGAAATATAAATCCTACGAACAGGAAATAGGAGCTTAAAATGCAATGTATAAGATGGGAATAACGAATTGAAACGTCTGTTGCTTCTATAAATCCGCGCGTATGAGCACAGGCGTTCCGTGGGAATCGTATGTCTTATATCATTCGAACTGCGGGGTATAAATCAAATGTCCGCAAAAACGAACTGTTAATATATAATACTAGCACGCACCGCGGTTTCACTCGCATTTATGTATATAAACCTTCCTCTTGAATCATTCTATCTGTTACACCATGAATTTTTTTTTTTTTTCATTATTCATATTTTTTTACATCATACATGAAAATCGGTTGCGTAATTTTAAATATTTAAGCATTTTTATTTTATACTATGTAATGATATACATTCAATCTAAACTTCATAACAATGGTTGAGCTTAGGACTTGTATTATTTATTCATTTATAAACAGACTGATGTATAGTTACATTTGAGAAAACTCAATTAAATGTTTCTGTTGCCTTAGCGAGATAAAACGTATTCTGTGTTCATCAAAGAACCAATACTTATTTTTTTGCTCGTAAGAGCTACACAGTAACAAACATTCGTCCAAACTAACTTTTTGCATTTATAATAGAAATACTTAAATATGTGTATTTCTTATATAAAATTAGTAACAACATCACATCGTATATTAACATACAAAGCGCATCTGTACGTCTAGATGGCCGGTAATCGCTTATTTAAATAACCAGGCTCCAGCATTACAATAATTAATACCGTCCTAGCTATCTAGCTAGATATAATCGTCGTCATTACACTAACAATATCCTTATTGCATATAAAATATACGCATGGTACATAAGTAGGTTTATTTCATAATTAAAGCCATTACTGACCGACTTCAAACTGTAAACTTTAAAGCAAAAATTAACTTCGCATAAACTAAAAGAAATTTTCCTTTAGTACTAGCCGGCTAACACACTATAATAATTCTTCCCGAAACAATAAACCCTTTCATTTTTTTGCTTAAAACCCATCCTCGTACTCGTACATCCAGGATTATTCTAAAGAAGAATTATGTTAATCAGTTCAACTGTTATCGAGTTATGCACTTACCAACACATTTTGAGATTCATTTTTATATTATAGAAACTATAAAATAACTCAATAATTTATACATTATGTCAGTAAATGAAACCTAAGGCGCGTTCTGTCGAAACCCAAACTTATCAAAACAAATAACAATACAACACTAACAATTCGCTTTATCCTAGCTAATATATTTTTATGGCCATAATATTTTGAATAGAGAACCTTCGGTGCAGCCTTAGAACACGTTTTAGCTGTATTCAAAGGCCTACACAAAGTTACACCTATTTAATATTTATGCAACATCGTATTTGCCAATTAAACTGCGCCTACGTATCGGCGCTACAAACGCTTATCAAATTTACAAGTTTCCACAGCAATTAAACTTTTAGTTGGGGAATTCATCGTTAATGTAAACATGATATAATAATATGTTACTCATTCGATCGTTTTCCCGTTCTAAGTTCTATGGATTATTATCTGTCGCACAGCAGATTATTACACATTTTTTGTGTAAGAATATTTTCAACATCTACAATAATCTTTAATAAGTACTAGCCGGCCCAAAGCGACTTCGTTCACGCTGTACTAATCCTACCCGAAACTGTATACCCTACACCTACTATTTTTTGCTTAAAAACCATCCTCATACATCCAGGAGTATTCTAAAAAAAGAATTATGTAAATCGGTTATGCTCATGTTGTCAGTTGTTATCGAGTTATGCTCATACCAACACGTTTTGCGATTCTTTTTTATATTAAAGATTATATAATTTGTCGCGAAAGGTTCTGCTAAAATACCCCTGATCCTTACCCAATACGGTAAGATAGAACAGAGTAGGGTTTTCGATAGATGTCCTACATATAACATAACCCACCAATCCTTTTCTCGAAGCGTATGGAGTATAAGTACTTCTTCACCATAAAAAGGTGTACAGGTAATTTAAACATCAATCTTCGTCTATTTCCTAGATAATTAAAGTTGATACGTATTTTATTGTTTAATAACAGAGTGTTGTGTAATTGCTTATTCATAAAGAGATGGGAGCGTAACAATCACCAGTTTGCCATCTTAATAGAATCAGCTGTTTCCGGCATTTGAACAGGCAAATAAAACCTTTTTGTGAAATATACTTTTCACATATATAGGAGGAGGCAAACGAGCAAACCTGGTGGAAAGGTGGAAAAATATATTATAGTAATTAAGTAAATTGAAATAAATAAATATAGTACCTAAGCAATACAAATGAGACGAAGTGATTTCAATGGCAACGGTATTTTTAATTTGCTTCGTTCTTTATTGTATGTAATATACAGCTTTATACCTAAGTAATATTTTAAGTGGGTAGGTACTTTAATACTTCGTAATACTTGAAAATGACTTTTTAAAATAAATAGGTTCAAATATAAGATTATTTTTATAGAATAATGAAATCGATTGACATACGAATTAATAAAAAGGAGTTCTATTATTGTCTGTAAATTGTCAATTATATTTTAATGATATTGGCAATTATTGAAAGGTCAATGACTGATGCAGAGAAATTAATGAGGTTAATTTATAATCAAATCAACTAAGAAATATAAAAACTGCGCATTAAATGGATGGATTAACAAGTCGATTTTGTTAATTATATATTAATGGTTTTAATACTCCAGAAATCTTATTTTACCCAACAAATAAGAAAGGGACTTCTTTCAGGCGTGGAGACGATTTTAAGTTTGTTAAATGTTTCATTTTTTTTACGTGAGTATTATAAAATATATGTGTACTTACCTAGTTTGTCCTTGGAGACTGACAGCGACCAATGTAACAATTCATTTTCCCTAACTAGTAGGTTCTCAATTCTTTAATATACATATAAAAACGTAGGTAGTTATAGCATTAAAAACCGAGTTTCAAAAATATTACTGTAGACTATGCAATTGCATAACTATAATTATTTGGATTTTTTTTCATTCTGTGTAGCTATAATTGAACTAACGTAATTTCTATCTTGCGAGTACGTAAGTATTACATGATTTCAAGTTATAAATATCTTTTTGCTCTCGTAATTTAAATGTGACTGTTACATTTGGTTACACGTACAATCGTTCGGCTTCGTTCTTAATTAGCAAACTTTCTCTGTAAGTCAATGATCGCAACGATAGATTTAATCCTACATATACTTCAAATCTGATAATTAATGGTTAAATAACGAATAGACATATAATATATTACTTATAAATAGTGTAAAAATATTCCATCTTATAATTTTATTATTCAAATAAGGAACACACATTACGATTAAGATATTATTTTTCTTAAATTGAAAAGCCAATCTACGAACTTTCACATTCAAAAAAAAAATACTTAATTTAATATTTCATAAGTTCTATAAATCAAACTTAATAGACCCGAAACGTTTAAACCTTATTTTCATAAAACTTTTAAATGAAAAATTCTCTCGACCAAATTTGAAACAGCATACGTTTTTAGAAAGTGACTTTCTTAGGGTCGAAATTGAGACAAGTTGAAATGCTCGGCCGTGTAATTAGTCATTGATCTTGAAGGCGATTACCGCATTTTAAAAAACAAAAACACAAGAAAAAGGGGGCATGTTCATGCGGCATACAAATCGGCAATTAACTCCGTTAATAGTGTGCATGAGTATGAGATTTTCTTGTGAGGAATGCTGGGCAAAAAACCACGGCCACCTCGGTTGGAAAGCGTAAAGATACATGCTATGTATGATGTATGGGGCTCGGGAATGCTTTATGTTTATAGCATTAATGTTAGAGTTATTAATTATTACCTACTAAATAAATTAAAAGTACAAGAAATATATTGTTGTAATTATCTTTATAAAAAAGTCTACCTACAGTGTTGCTATAAATTATTAGATATACACGTACTTGAACATTTTAAATAGCTATCTTTTCGGTCTCTAGGTAAATTTTATATGTACAATACAATATTCCACTGAATACATGTTCTTCTGGACTGTATTGTTTAAAACCAATATACAGCGTCCTGTATTCATGGTATATATATTTTTTAATGTAGCTCCTTTTAAATAAAAGCATACAGTCATTAATGTTCAAATTTTAAATATCCCTGTACTAAATTTCATATTCCTTAGTCTCCAGGAATCCAATATTGCTACTCGTTACTCTAAAAGTATTCGGTATATAATAAAAGTGAAAAATATACAAAAATATACAACCTAACAAACATTATATTAATGTTCCGTTCATAATTAATAAGTTATGAAATCGATCTATAACAATAAAAAATCCGACCCAATTACGATCTAGCGAGGAGGCGGTCTGATAAAAAACACACACCTGACTGCAACTAAATAACTGTAAACGAAGCTGTAACATGTGAATTGTAGCGTAGTGGCAGTGGGTGCGTAGCCGACTACATTTACATACTAATGGCATGCGCTTGCGCAGAGATATTGTTTTTATCGCGCCATTGTTCTAGTTGCTATTGCCAACATATTTGGCGCTTGTCATTATATTGTTTGTCACATTTATAACGTAATTAAGGCTGTTTATTTGATTTACGAATGTCATATTTGCTAATGTATTTGATTTAAATATTTGACGATTGAATTGAGTTGTGGTTATAATAAAGAAACTCACAGTTGTGTATGGCAACATTTATAATAATTTACATCAAAATTTTCTATTAGATACTCGTTAACGTTTTTATCTTTGTATATGTTTGAGTTATTTTTCAGTCTTAAAATTAAATAGTCTTAACAGTCCACTCCATGATAAGATAACGCAATCAGACACTAATTAACGTACAAAGTACGTATCGTTCATTAAAATCACATTCTGAACACACCGAATTTGCTCTCCCTAAATGGCGCGTTGAGTGCGGCCGATAAGCTTAATCCAATAACTTTTCTTGTGTCTCTCGGAGCTAGAATACCATCGTCCCATAGCCTAGCTGTACTATAGTACGGCTTGCCTTCTAATTCGAATTGTGTTTCTAACGGAGCTCGCACTTGCCTATCTTGCTCGTCAGTCCACGTCTTACCCTGTCTTTCAGCCTTCTCTTTCGCCACCAAAGACAATACCGTAGCCGCTTGCGGTCCACCCATAACAGATATTCTCGCATTAGGCCACATGTACATAAAACTAGGGGAATATGCACGTCCACACATCCCGTAGTTCCCGGCTCCGAAGCTACCACCGACTATCACTGTTATTTTTGGCCCCTTAAAACAACTCACAGCGGTCACCATCTTGGCTCCATTCTTCGCAATACCACCGGCTTCGGCTTCCCGGCCCACCATGAAACCGGTTATGTTCTGCAGAAATAGCAACGGTATTTTACGCGCCGCGCAAAGTTGAATGAAATGAGCACCTTTCAAAGCTGCTTCCGATTGCAATACGCCATTATTTCCTATGACACCGACTGGATGTCCATAAATAGACGCGAACCCACATACGAGAGTCTCTCCGTACAGTTGTTTGAATTCGTGGAATCGGCTCCCGTCAACCACGCGGGCTACGACTTCTCGGATGTCGAACGGTCTCTGTATGTTTGCGCCGACAATGCCGTGTAAATCATCAATATCATGCACCGGTTCGTCGACCTTCGTCGGGTACGTTCTCGCTTTTTGATCGCTGTTCCAGTTCAGGTTAGCAATTACGTTTCTAGCTAAATGTAATGAGTGTTCGTCGTCTAGTGCATAATGATCGGTCACGCCCGACTGCCTGCAGTGTAAGTCAGCGCCGCCTAAATCTTCAGTAGATACCGTTTCTCCGGTCGCTGCCTTTACTAACGGTGGTCCTGCTAAGAAAATACATCCTTGTTCTTTAATTATAATGCTCTCATCCGACATACTGGGTATATAAGCTCCGCCGGCCGTGCAAGAACCCATCACGACCGAAATCTGTGGGATACCTTCCGCTGACATATTGGCCTGGTTATAAAATATTCTTCCAAAGTGTTCTCTATCCGGGAAAACATCAGCCTGATCTGGTAAGTGCGCGCCGCCGGAGTCGACAAGATAAATGCACGGAAGTCGGCATTCCTGCGCGATGGATTGCGCGCGCAAATGCTTCTTGACAGTCATCGGAAAGTAAGTTCCCGCTTTTACCGTGGCATCGTTAGCGACGATCATGCAGTCGCGACCGTGAACTTTGCCGATGGCTGTGACGATCCCGGCGCACGGAACCTGACCTTTATACATGTCGGTAGCCGCCAACGTGCTTAGTTCTAAAACATCACTGCCTTCGTCCACTAACCGGTTAATCCTGTCCCGCACAAGCAATTTTCCTCTCGCCGTGTGCCTTTTTATCGCCTCATCTGGCCCGCCTTTCACGGCCGCGTTTGTTTTTTGACAAAGCTCCTCGACGAGCTCGTCCATCCTCGCTTTGTTTTCTTGATAATAGGGATCATTTTTGTTGGGCTCACTTCCTATGATAGTCGCGTTGCTGTATTGCCGATATTGGACTTTGATTCGGCGAATTCCTTTAAATAGTTTAAGCATTGTCGCGAAGTAAATGTTTGTTATACGGCCGGCCGGCGAGTCGTTGGCTCGCTACTGACGATAATTGCGTTATCAGTAGGTACGATTTAATCGTTCAAAAACAATTCGTCGCTTGGGTCGAGGCATAGATAAAAACTCGCATAATGTAATGATAATGCTTACTATTGTTAACAAGCTTTACGTAATATTTACGTTGATGTCACATAACCAATTTGCTGGCCTTTATTTAGAGTAATGACTATCCGTTCGAATAAATAACACAATACGACCGTTTCTCGCACTGAATGCATGTTCAATTACAATAACATGCTATGACCCACATAAGCCATCGGTGATGTAATGATATTTTGTTTATCGCAAAGAAATAAGCCTTGAATGAGGCTCGCGTGAACTCGTTACACGGTTCTTACGTCATACTAGTGCTTGTCCTTACTGAGCCACGTCACGATATGAATGATACATTCATTATTTATCAATGGTTATAAATACTTATATTATGTAGATATATTTAATTGCAGTAACCAGATTTAATATTATAAATAATACATCAACTAGATATTGTTTTAATCAATTCTTGCAATAACATTATATATGTGGCATTAGGCTGCAAATTAGTTATCAGTACGTAATTTAAAGATATCAAATGACAACATTCAACACATTAACAAGCGGTTAACGACTCGTCGGCTACATAGAGTGCCCGCTAGATGGCGCCCTCACAAGAATAGTATTTTTCGTAATATCATCATTTTCATATCATCATTACACGATAAGAAATATGATTCGTAATGAATATTCATTCTTTCCACCCATTTAATGTTGTTTTTAGTTAGATTAGAATACTAAGCGTGGCTTTTCTAAAGATTTACAACTGCTATTGTAAAAATTATCAAAACGTGAAGTGATAGAACGCAATACCG
>DWAJ01003744.1:0-14161 GCA_018238005.1 Eurema mandarina
AGGGCGTTATCTACAACTTGATCCAATTAACATAGTTTGTTTTATTTGACGTAATATGTCATATTTATATCTGGGATTTTTGGTAAGGTTTTTATGGCCCAATTTAAGTGGGTTAAAAGAATGTGGTGGATATAAACCTATGAGAAGATACGTTTTCGAATATCCTACGTAATATTGTAAACGTGCAATTTCATATGTACTGAAATATGTTCGAGATTTTTCACGCAAAAACTATTGGATGGATTTGGCTGAGATTTGGCACGCAGGGAGATTTGACCTGGGAATATCACATAGGATACATCCTATATTGTCACGGGAATAAAAACTACGCGGGTATAACTGCGAGGTTTAAAAATAGATGATTAATGTATGTTTCTAACTAGATTAATTTATTAGTCATAGGGTGTGAAACGCTTGGCTGGTCACGTTCAATTTAATATTGATCTACAATTTAGTCGGTGATACAAAACTGTCATCGCATACAGGATTTGACACAACTCACATGTTTACACGTTTTTTTCGGTTTTGCTCAACCAAAAATAGTTTGACAGTCTCGTTACGTGACCACGGATATATTCAAATTAATTATGGGAGTTAATGTTTTTTAGAGTTTTATATGCACTGTATTTATAAATGTCTTTGTATTAGCAATTATTACCAAAATTACATACACGTTACATAACGTTCGCGTTGTCGGATAATAGTTTTATACGTTTACTTAATGTGCACTAATGTGTACTTGGTATTTGAATGTGTTAAAATAGCTAATTATGAAATTGGTGACCTAACAGAAGAATACATTACTCTATAAAACCTACCAATAAAGAACTATGCCTATTTAAAAGATTACCCGACCATTCCCTAAAATAAACTCTAACGCTATAATAATAGAACTTATATTGCCTTCCTAGCTGTGTTAGTCTGATTTATATTGTGTGATCCGTAGAGCCCATGCGACTAATAAATCTCAATCAAGATGAGAACCGATATGAGCGTCTGTCGGCGCCGGCGTTGCATAACTAACTAGATTTGCGTGGTAATGAACTTATTTACGTGCATACAACGAACTGACCTTAGGAATTTCGTAGTAACGTCTTTTGTTTTATGGTCGGGTAGTATTAGAAGTGTTGCACGGAGCAATTTTGATGGAAGAAGTTTTTAAAATAGTAATTAAACCATAAGTTGTTGCTATTAGGTCTATTGCCGGTCGGGAAATAGGCATAAAATTTAAAATACCAAACAACTATTTAAAAAAATGCGTCAGGTCTTTAAGACCCTGTTTAGTCATTTCATATAACTTAAATGAGGTACGTAGGACACATACTGGGCCGTTTTTTTGTTTTCATTTTTCTACATATTATTTATTTGAAATATTTTTTAACGTTAACCGGATCTAGCTTATTTTCGAAGCACGTTGTGACATTTACATAATGTTGTGTATGACTGTAATTTTATTATAATTCGATAATATTAAAAAAATAATAAATAAATAAAGAAAAACTATTCAAAAGCGATCAAAATCTCCCTTGCCACACGTGCAGTCTGAAAACGATTTCTTGCAAATTATTTGAACCTCCATTTGTCAAAGGACGGTGGTCGTGTCAACAATTCTGAATGATGGCAGCGTGACTGTAAGCATGTATGGACCAGTCACGAGTTCACTGTCAGCGGGTTTGATTTGCGAACCAGTGCAATTATATCATCAAGCTATTTGTATGAGGTTGGCTAGATTAATGTCATCGCAATGGCTAGGTAGAGAGAGGTAGCTTTAGTTGGTGATACGAAAACGGGTGTAGATATTGTAATACAAACTATGCAGCCTAAATTTATTTATTTCATCAACATCGTATACCAAAAACTATAATAGTACCTACACATAGAGTGGCTCTCTGTTTTTAAACTTAGGTATAGTTCCAAATAGTTTTGTTAGATTGTATAAGGTTAAGATGATACGTGATTTCCATAAATTCATTAAAGTATAGACTCCATTTTTTTCAAACGTATTTGTTTTGCCTATGTTTGCCAATTTGCGTCGATTCTGATTGATTGATGATCGTTCACCAACGACTCAGTTCCAGCTATCGTGACTAATCCGTCAGTCATTAACGTATTGCCATTAACTGTTTGAATGAAGTCTTAATTAGATTTATGCTCTGTTATTAAACTGCCTAATGGCTCGACTATTTTGTCTTGAGTGATTGACCTCAGTATGGCTGGTAATGGAATATTCATTTGTTATGTGATTCGATTTTAAAATTGTTTTAAATTTGTTGTGTAATTCCATTGCAAATATTAAGACAACCAGACTTGTACATTACAGTTTTTCGATTTCAGTAGATCCCAGGAAACGACATCAAATTCAATAGGTGACCAAGAATATGTTTATCATTTACAATTCTGATATTATAAAACCAATATTCTACGTCGCGTCTGTCGCTTTGTCTGAAGTGTTGCACGCGAAAAAAAAAGTTAAGATATACAAACACTAGTCTCCATCCTAAATCCATAAATAAATACATAATATACAGCCCATGTTGAATGAGCATTCTCAAAATACATCTGTATAAAACAACACCTCGAACCAAAGGAACCTCTTAAACCTACTTTAAATGAAATTACATTTTAAACTAACTCGCCTATTTGTCAGATAAATAACAGAAAATATATGTGCGTACGATAATACGTTGATAATACCCAAAACACATTACCGCCGGGTGATTTATCCTCGAAATATCGATCCCATCACCTAATACATCATTGTTCAGTATTCGGCCTATTGTGACGCTAACCATATCTTATCTCGCCTGGGAAATAATTGTGCATGCCTTTCGTTGAATGCTCTCAAATTCTTAGACACATCCTTCGGAAATAATTTCTAAAGGAGAGTCTGAAGCGTCTCTTTGATTTGGAATCTTTGGTATTCCAAGTTTTACAATTACTTCTATTGAGGCCAATAAGACATAAGGTAGGTACTGTTTTACAAATTGTATGAGATATTCAAGAAATATTCAAACATTAAGTTGCTCTTTATGACGGATTAAATTAATTAACACGATACAATACATACTAATCGTAGGCGTAATCGTCGCCACTTAAAAAATCATTTTAGAAATACATATTACCTTTAAAATTAGATATAAAATCGTTATTGATTCAAATGAAATACCATTTTGGTATTTCCAAAAACCTCAAAATTTATAAATGAGGAAAATGACAGCATTATAATGGATATGAGTTTATTTATCTAACCGTAATCTAATGCTATACCAAAATTTAGACATTATTATATTCCAAACCACTTCGCAAATCGGTCAGACGGATATCTCAGCGTGTATCAGATCTATATCATTAACGAAGCAAACTACTGACGTTTGTTATGGATGAGTAAAAAATATTTCGCCAACAATGCCTCAGTTTGTTCTCGGCTACAAATCACTGGGAATGACGTTGATTTGACGGCCATGTGTAAACCTGTTTCTGATACTGGTCAGTATGAGTTAGTTTGTATTTGGTACGGTTTGTGTCCTGAAGACTTGGGCCCTGTTCCTTCGAGAGAACTTGTTAGTATTTCATTCATTGGTGCTAGTTCTACAGAGGACTTCAATAGCCTTAATGACTGACACTCTTTACCCAGTTTCTAATAACGGTCTACTTATACCTATGCAGACATTGCATCTATTTTGACTTGGAAATTGTATGTATACGATATGATTATTTAATTTAAAAATAAACAAGTTCGTACTTCAAGACCCTTAAGTAAAGATGTTACAAGAGAGCGAAATTTCTCAATACTTTTACGTACTTATTAACACGTCTCTCCCGAAGTTGTGCGAACATGACAGCGATTAACGAGCCTCCTAAAAACAGTACCAATGCTTCATACGTCGCTCGTTATTGAAAAGTTGTGAAAAAACGTGTGCTCACAGATTCTTGGCTTCGATTGACGGCTTGCGACTGCCAAATTCGGCAGATGCACCGGACCAGGGTACCATCAAGCACTGTGACAATGATTGATGGCATTGTCGCTGTCAAAGTGGTTGCGGTACCTCTTTGGCGGACCCACGTGGCGCCAACCCAAATCTGACGAATTGACTCCGTTTATGACATTTTGAATAACCGTTTGAAATGTTGGCCCAATCCATAATCGCGATGTCAACCGTGACGCCATGAATGAGACCTAAATGGTGAATCGAAGTTGAGAAAAAATGGGCACCTGTAGAACTTTTTGTCCTTTTTTGTTATTGTAATCTTTAGACAAATACGTTATAAAGGTAGTAAATAATATCATAATATGTTTTATGTTAACTTTAAATTTAAATGAAATGTTAAATAGAATTGGGATAACGCGACGACTAAAAAATATTTTCAATGTCCGTCATATTAATTAATAGAAGATAATAGACAAAAGCTAAGGTGTGTATTTTTTCATACACTTGCTTATTAAAAAACAGGCGTTTTAAAATGCGGTGTTTTTCAATCTTTCTGCCATATCTTTCACTCTACTGACACCTTGCAATAAAGGTCATATTAATGTTTATATACGGATATTGGGCGTAATTTAGCTGTCGTAGTGCCAAAGTGCCGCGGTGTTTGTCGAAATGATCCCCTAGAAGGCATGCTCATTTAGTCATTAAAGTTAGCATCGCATACAATTATTCAATTATTACCTACAGGCTTATTTTAAATAAATAAAATAAAATAAAATAAAAAGACAAAAGAAATACATATAAAAAGAGAAAAAAAAATGAGCCAATTGGCGGCCTTATCGCTAGCAAGCGAACCAGAGCTAGGGGGCAAGAAAAGTTATTTTATAGTAGATTATACATAGCTTATACATAATATAATAAAGTGCTTAAATAGATTAAATATATAAACGCGACGACAGATAAACATACATATTATAATAATATATAGATTTATAATACAAGTACCTAATAAGCAAAAAATAAATATACAGTCTAGTAAAGATAAGGAAATAAAGTGATATTTTGTATGTAGAAAACAGCCTTCTGAACTGATAGTGAAAATTGTTTTGTAAAACTAGGGTTCATGACGATTCAAAAGTTTTACTATATAGTCTTACTAGTTGAATAAGATTTATATGTTTTTTTGACTTTGACTTTGACATACAAACTAATATTGAAAGTAAAAAATTGACTATAATGGATTTGAATTTATATATGGAAGTTCTCAGCTTTTATTAATTTCTGCCGTCTCGTTCGAATTTCTAGTTACTTTTCTAGTTAGTAATTACTAGCCCACAAGTTTCAGAATATGATATTTCGATAATACATTTCGAATGAAGACCCTATTAAAATTCAAATAAAAACGAGCCACATCGCCCGCTCTGTTGTTCTAACGATGTGTTCCACTTGCAAAAATTCAAACACCCAGTAATTTCTGACTAATCGAAAGAAATACCTTCAAATAAAACCCTCGTTAGGGCAAGATGTGATGTATAAATGTATCGGATTTAAATTGGAAGGTGCCGGCGCGTACGATACGAGGTGACGATAAAAACCATCGCGGGCCGGTCGTGTCGTGATGCTTAAATATAGACACAAAAGGTCTAATACCGTTAGATCGGTGAGTGAGGTAATTTATAACACACGATTTTATGTCTGATCGGTATCGATAACGCTACATGTAGTATAAAAAAGTCTTTCGCCGTGTCCAGTGATCTTTTCGTGATTGTTGTACTGTTACTATATGTACTTCGTAACCTTATAATATATGATCTGTTATAATAATTTTTGTTCTTATTGTATCACTTTATTTATAAAAAAAGTCCTGCTTTAAATTCGTTGCTTTTGGACAGACAAACAGACGGCGTACATGTTTTTAAACTTAGCAGTGGAGTTTTCATAGTAATATTTTCAAAACAAGCAATATCGTACAAAATTGGCGAAATATTAGAAAAGGATATTTATAATATTCACTAAATAATAAAAACTCATTTTTTCAGACTATTGTTGTGCCTATTCCGTAAGTAGAACGTTGAGTATATATTGATATCCCTTAGAAGAGATCATTGTTTTTTGTATAATAATACTCCTTTGTGTCAAATATACTTTTCTTCTCCTCATTTCCTAAAATACAAGTAGATTATACAATAGATTATGGGATAACTTTACCTCGGTATTGACACGGGAACGCAAACTAAGGCTGTAAATAAATTAAAAACAATGTTCATACCATACGACCTAAAATCGTGTCGTGAGCTATAAAGGTAGATTTGCCGAAATGAATTAGTAAATCGGCGTCGACATTCCCGATGTCCTGCGGGTAAAAAGCGTGGCTCTAATTTATTTATGAGAAGCCGCAGCAACAATGGGTTCGGATCCACCTCGAGACGCTTCCGTGGCCCAAGAGCGATCGTTCGTTGAAACTCTAAGTAGTTACTAACGACCGCATGGTGCAGTGGTAGTACAACTGCCTTTTATGCCAGGGGTTGTGGGTTCGATGTCCATATTTGTAAAATACATTTCTATTTCTCTTGGGGGTGATGTTAGGTTCGCTAAAATAAATAATAATAAATAAATATTTTCAGGACATTTATACACAGCGCCATCTAGTTCCAAGCTAAGCCGAAGCTTGTGTTATGGCAACTAGATAACGGAATAAATTACATATACATACTTTTCTTTTTAAAATACATACATACAATACATAGCAACACCCAGACCCCAGAAAAATGCATGTGTACAATACAAATATATTTTTCCGGTGTGGGAATCGAACCCACGACCCATCGCGCAGAAAGCAGTTGTGTTACCACTGCGCCACGCGGTCTTCAAAATATCCGTATGAAAATCGATTGCGTAGTTTTAAGTATTTAAGCACACATAGTGACAGAAAAAAGGAAGCGACTTTTTTGTTTTATGTAATGATATGTATGAAGGAAGATATCGGATATAAATATATAACTAACTAGCTGTTGCTCGCGACTTCGTTCCCGTTGATTTGTTTTTCCATTACTTCTTCGCTCCTATTAGTCGCAGCGTGATGTTATGTACCCTAAAGCCTTCCTCGATAAATTGTTTATTCAATAAAAAAATAATTTTTCAATTCGAATCAGTAGTTCCTGAGATTAGCGCGTTCAAACAAACAAACAAACAAACTCTTCAGCTTTATATATTAGTATATAGAATAATGTGTACATACTGGAATTAGATGGCTCTATGTTAACAAGAAGCCTTTTATTATTATTTAAAAGGTTGTTCTTATAGATGGAGATGCTTACACGTGATATTTTATAAATAAATTAGGAAAAATAAACCTAAATAAAGTGGATAAAGTCATAACATTTAATGGTATTGAATTTTTCTCGCTCGTCATACAGCATCAGATTACATAATTACAAGTTGGGCCTTGTTCAAGGTGTCTTTAATAACACGTTCACACATGATATAGTGCTAAAGTGCAGCCCTACGCCATTAGATGTGTCCCACGTAATCGATCAGCCTGTCATTTACATTATTACCAATATCGATGGTGTAGGGTTGCCAGCTACGAGATTTTAAAACTCCATTATTGTGTTTTTTTTTTATAATATGAAGAGGGGAGACGAGCTGGACGCACTCCTGATGGTAAGAGTAACGCCAGCCCATAGCCAATGCAGTGCTACCCGGAACGGTTCAGAGAAGTTTTAACTGTTCACAACACAGAGTATCCTACTGTGTGTAGCACAAGCTGAGCCCTCCCCCTTTGCTGTTATTTGCTTGTTTATCTATTTAATTGTTTTTTTTTCATTCTGTATTTATAACAATAATAAGCGATTATTTTATTTTATTTTATTTTAAACTAAATTATTTAATAAACAAAAAAACACAGAGCATAATTATAAATAAATTAAACTTGCCAACCCTAAAAACTATAAACCCTATCATCGTACAATTCTATATACTACCCACATTAGCTTTGAGTTTAGATTCATATGCATGGATATTGTAATTTTTGTACGCGTCTTAAAGTGAAGTTAATTAGTTTGAAATAACACCTTGTTATGTCAGATACTAGTTGCGGTGTCTTTGCTTGTAAATAGAATATTCAAATTAGTAATTCCCCGTTCTAGGTGATGTGAGACTTTGTATGATGTCACTGTGGAATTTGGTTTTTTTTTGCATATATTAAACGGTGCATGCCAGCATTTTCGATTACGTAATCTTTATCAGATAGATATAGATAGGGTTATGTTAATTATATAATTTACTATTCGTGAATAAGGTTATCGTATAGAAAAATATGTAGATGCTTGTACCATGTATTGAAATGCATATCAAAAACTGACTCAATATAAAAGAATAAAGCATTGCAATACTTTTGTCTCAAGAATAGTCACGATTACAGTTTCCTACATATACATATTTTATTTAATAAAATTATTAATCTACATATAATAATAATATTTTATATGTATGAATCAGCTGATGATCGAGAAGAGCAGGCAATTTAATACAAAACATATTAAGCTACAGATGCATACATCGTACTAAAATTCTTGATAATTTTTGAGATATAATAACTGATTTTTATATTTAGTAATTATATATTTTAATTATAAATATATATGTTTCTAATTCCTACTTGTCCTGTTAAAATGACGGAACTGCAGAACGCATTCATTGAGCTTTAGCCTCATAGGTAATCTGATTAACCAAAATAGTCCATTTCACAGAAGTACATTTAAATTGATTTGCAAGCGTCTTTGTTTTGTTACCGCTAAGTTGGACATTGAAAACGTACGTCAACGCTTTCGTATCAACTTCTTGTTGCTTGTGTGATACGTTTTCAAATTATTCAATTGAAACTAGACGTAGACAAAATGGAAACTATTGAAGTGTTTAACTTTTATAAACTATTTAATGTTTTATTCAAATTGTACAATTCGTCTTAAAATCTACATCTAGATTGATTTTCTACCAATCTTCATTTTGTCATCGCTAAGTTGCATGTTTAAGTCTTCTAGTAGTCTTGTTTCTTATTTAATTATATTGTATTGTTAGACAGAAAACTAGAATATCTAAAGAACGTAGAGCAATACTGTTCACGACTTAAATACCGGGTTAAAAAGTATTCCATTTGTTTTCAGGGTACTTATTTGTATATCTGATGTACTTTCATTTCTATTTTAGTCAACCCCCTCCAGTAGATTTTGGGTTTACGGTAATTCTTTTCGTTTGTAATATTAGTAAGGATGTTATCTAACCGAAATAGTCGATTTCAAAGAACTATCAACATCTCAATTGATTTTCCACCAACCGTCATTTTGTAAGCGCTAAGTTGGACATTGAAAAGTCACGTCAGCGCTCCCGACTTCTTGTTTGTTGTATGATACGTTTCAGGGAAGCGAACGAGCCAGTATATCAAAGCGGACAGATTTATATGTTAGCCCGCGACGGATCTGTATGCAATTTAGGAGTTATGCAACGTATATTTATAGTTTCGCTTTCGCTTGTCATCGGAGTGCTAAGTTAATTAAAGTGTAGGTGCGTATGTAAAGTATGGAGTGTAGACTACAAATGTGAAGAACTGATAATTAGGAAACAATTTTAGCTTATTTTTTCGTTCACGTCACGACACGGATTGTAAGAATATGTTCAGTAATTTTTAATGGCAGAACCAATATGATATCACCGTTTTATTTTATTACCGACGTGTTATATAAAATTATAACTAAAAATATATAAATATCTTGCGAGATTGTGAACCGGCCCTCTGGAATTTAAAAGTGAATTTAGATTCTATAGACTACGCAGACAAGCTCCTGTTTAACGTATAGCAAGTTCTGAAAAAAAATGAAACAAATGAACAATGCGATTAGTGCTCTATTTTAAATCACTACCAGCTACAAAAAAGCAACAGCAATTCAGATGATTTAATATAAGCCAAACAAAAAGTTAAATGAGACGATTATGTTATCACGCGTGATGAGCGGGTATTATCGTAATGTAGTCATCGCGAAGGCAGCTATGATCGCCGGTGGTCCGAGGAATTTACTTTATGCAACATAAGATACATTGTTTTGTCTGAAGTTCTATCTGCTTCTAGAAACGTCCTCTTTTATCGCGTGATTTTCCCTAAAAGACCGGCTAATGCTATCACGAGGATAATGCAAGTGCCCAAAGCTGTTATATTAAAAAATATCCCAGCTAGGAAAACTGAATTCAAAAATGGAAATCATGTAAAGTAAACTTTTTATATAAAGTAAGTGTTCATTTGTATTTCTTATGTTTATTATGAAACATACCAGATATACTTATAGAACACTAAAATTACATGATGACCTTATAACCTAATTAACGGTAGTAAGCTCTTAACCGAAGTGACGCGATAGCATCAACATCAAAGCTTTCATGTACCCTTTAATGCCATCGCTTGCAAATCTTGTTGATCCAATTGTAAACTAAAAAGCCCTAAAGAACAATCCCTGTCGAATTACAAATAGCAATCTGATTAAATCACGCAGCTAACTGCAAAAACATGGAGTTAAAAGGAGCCTGCGCCCGCGGCGATACATCCGACGACGTTGAAACCTCATCCCGAAATGAGTCCGGTAATCAATTCGACCGTGAACTCGTTATACCCACTAATGCTAATTGCACATTAATTTTATTCATAACTAGCCCTGTTGACTATACATTAAAATTCCGCCCCGAGCCATTTGTTGTTCATTAGAGAAATTTTGAAACAATTACATCGACATTGCTTTATATTTATTTTGTTTTTGTATTTATTTATTTATAAGGACAGCCAGTAATTGCTTACACTAAAACATACAAAAGAAAACTTAAAAAAATACTTAACGAAAAAGTACGTATAAAATATTCGTATTTGTATTTAAATCCAAAGCAATTTGATGTTATAGCGAGTGTAACAGTGTAAGAATCGAATTTTATAAGTCACATTAAAAGGTTTCTTATAGCTCATTGGGTTTCCATAACGTCTTTAAGATAGTGTCACATTGTATTTCGCAAGTGACTAAGCTTATCTTAGTTTAAAAGCTCTAAAAATGTTTCTTAAATACTACAATTGTAGACGTAGCAAACTTCCCCAGAACATTCTGGAAGTACACTCTCAAAATCACTTAAAGCTGAATTCCAATACGTGAACCAACTCGTTCACGGCTGATTGCTCCTGTCTTCAGCAAGCGACCCTCGGCATTAATCAGTGCGCATTTGACAGGCGATTTGTACCAAACCGAATTTGGGCCGCGCCGTCTCCGCTGCTACTGAACTGTTAAGTACATTCTAAATTCTGTGCAGGGGTTGGAAGATTATCAAGTCGCGACTATTTGAGATCACGTGTGACTTGCATGCTTTGTTTTGGACGCTGTAAGTACATATTGTAATTTTACTCAAAATTGTATTATTCACGTATTTATCAAAAAAAATCTTCGAAAATATTTTTACAGTAATATATAATACATAGTCATTATATGGGTCTCAACATTTGCTTGCGAAAGATACGCAAGAAGAAGAAAAAGAAAAATGTATATTTTTTTTACTGTCACTACGTAATATCGTAGTTAGAATACACATTTTTCTTTTCAATCAGATTCACTTACTCTCCAGACAGCAAAATAATTTTCAAATTTAAAAGATAATTATCAGAAAAATTGTTTGTTTATTTTACGACCAATATAAACGTAAATAATTGAAGTGCTAGTTTTTCAATGAGTAGTCAACTCGTGGTATGTCTATTTATTGGTTCGCAAAATTGAAATTTACGAGCGTCCGTATTTTATTGCTGTTCTTCAACAACCGTTTGACCCGCCACGGTGGTCGTAATATCTTAAATGCCTAAATGGAACGAAATAGCTGTTAAATAACATTGGCTATACTGAAATTGGACTAGTTTTCGGCTGTTTTTTTTCTGAAACTACTCTTTAGTATCTGTGTTACAAGGAGGTTTATTAATGCACTATTTTTGTAAAAAAAGGGGAAGTTTTTTTACGTATCAATGTTTTTGCATATTTGATATTTAAATTATGTACCTATAATTAATTTGTTAATTTTTATTTCTATCTTACCAATGTAATAATTTTACTGAAGTAAACAAGAGGATAAAAGTTGAATTAAAGTTTAACCCGTAATTGAAATTTACATTTATATAAAGATCTAAGTGTTCCTCGCTAGTAATATGAGCCTTTTGACACCGTAATCACTAAAATCGGTTCAGTATTAGGCGCTACGATGGAACATACATACCAACATACAGAGACTGTAAAATCTTTTATTATTTTCATGTACTCAATTGTTATGTGAAGCTCAAGTGATCGTTCATTTTACGATAAGTTTAGTGCTATTTTTTTAACTCCAATCATTTTGAGTTAGTGTTTTGGCTTATTTTCTTATTTTGACTTCCAAACGTAATGCTAATCTAATTTTGGGGATCCGAAACTAATTGGGCATACTTTGTGAACACAATGACTACTAAAGTTGCTACTTCATCGCACAGGGCTGTTACAGACAGACTGCGACGGTGCGTTTTAGTAGTAAGATTTATATGTGCAGTGGGAAAAATTGCAATTGATTGAAATAACGGATTACCTTTTCTACCTGTAACCTGAATCCATATTTTTATTAGCTGAAGAATCGTCCTCGATCAAGGGATGTTCTTAAATTGTTTTGGAAATCGGTTAAGTTATTAACGAGTACGCTTAGTACATAAGCGGCATTTAGTGATTCTTTTTTATTTTAAATTTCTATTATACTAGTAACCAGCCCCGGTTTTGCGCACATATAAAGCCTTCTCTTGAATCACTCTTTCTATTAAAAAAAACGCATGAAATTCGTTAGTTTTAAAGATTGAAGCATACACACGCACAGACAGAAGAAAGCGACTTTGTTTTATACTATGTATCGATTAGTACTTAGAGTACGTAAACTCCAGAAGTAATAAATCCTAAAATAATTAAGGAGAACACATAGCCAATGTGTCTCCGCCCTTTTCAGCCCGTCATAAATTAGCATAAGTCGTGAAGTGCCTTATTTGAGTCCTAATCATGGCTGATTGTTAAACAAATCCTACCTCTTAGTCTTAACCATCTCGAAGACGTTTTTTGTTGAAGCAAGCAAAGCCAAATTTGTTATTTTTTGTTTAATGTAAATTAAAAACAAATGAAGCCCTAATAAAAAACAATATTTAGAAAACTATCCATAGTAACTATTTTGACATTTCGAAGTGTTATTCTAAAAAGGATTTCATAACTTTGACTTTTAATTTGTTAAAGTGGTTGGATAAACCGCTAGTATTTTTATTATGTATTTAATATATACTTATGTTAAGTTACAGAATTGTAAATTTTATTTTAAAAGATTTTTTTCCCACTTTTTTGGTAAAAAGTGTGGGACCCGTCCGAGTTTCGTAAGCCGGTTCTTCTCGCCGGGTTAGTTCCCGAACCGGTGGTAGGCACCATGTACACATTCTGAATGTGTTTCTTTCAAATTTACTCAGAAATAAAGCATTTTTCATTTCATTTTCCTACTTCAAAGTTATTTTTACTAAACATATTCTCAATATATAATTAAATATAGAAATACAATTTTTTCTAAACATCGTCACCTAACCCAAAAGATAACATCTTAATTGAGGATAGTCGTAGTCATTTCAATAAT
Organism: Eurema mandarina; assembly: GCA_018238005.1. Lineage (NCBI taxonomy): Eukaryota > Metazoa > Arthropoda > Insecta > Lepidoptera > Pieridae > Eurema > Eurema mandarina. Next base: position 13,620 of record DWAJ01003744.1, read on the forward strand.
AGCTAACTATTGGCTTCCAAAATCTCCCAATTAAGGCTAGACACCATTCTGAGAACGTCTAGATGCCTAGACGATACCACGTGTGGTCCGCGCTCGCCCCCCTCGGAGATGAGCGAATGTTTTAATTATCTCGAGATGAGCTTATTGTTTGCTTAAAGCTAAGCTTAAACAAATATTAATATAGTTTGTATTTGTTGAAGTACAGGTGCATAGGGTAGTCAATAAAAATGAATTATATAATAAAACACTTCGGATATTTTTCCCACTTTGTAGTTAACCGACTTCAAAAAAGGAGGAGGCTTCTCATTTCACGGTTTTGTAACTTATATTTAAGAATCATTTTCTAGCTAGATTAGCTCCTAAGAATTACCAAACACGCAATCTTTCCTTTTTTCCGGTATATAACTATCCCGATTACTCCTTGCCTGAAATGGGTCAAATTTAAACAATAGCTGATAATTAAGAAAAATAAAACTAGAAAAAAAAAGTCTATCGTTAAGAAAGTTTTTTTTCTTCTAATTTATATTAATATCAAGTGCAAG
>DWAJ01003745.1:0-14159 GCA_018238005.1 Eurema mandarina
TGTTTTGTTTTTATAAAATTTCAAACTTAAAAATCATAGCAATTAATGTTCTTTTAATCTTTCTAGGTATAGGTAATAAGACCAAAAATTATTATTGATACAAATTCTCTGTATCATAAAACGTTTTATTATAATATAAATCAAATGAGCACCTCAACAAAATGATAGCTTTAATATCGCAAAAACTAAAATATAAATTAAATAATAAAAAAGGTCACAATTGTCCAGTCCTATTTTACCTGTGACTTGCGTTAAAATAAAATATTTAAACTTACACTAAAAAAATTAACGACGTTAAAGTCTTCAAAATAAAAATATTAAACAAATCTTATGTTAATTTTTATTTTTTACAAATTTACACACACAAATACATTTGTGACAATAATTTCTGTTAATTATTGTACATTTGACTAGTACCGATTAAAATAAAATACTGAAAATGACAATTAAAACGTAGGTAATGTCGCAGTTTTTGGTTTCAAAAACAAAAATACAAAACAATTCTTTAATTAATCTTTAAGTTTAAACAATCAAAAGACGATCAATTAATAATTATTGGCACTAATTTTCATTCTCGTTTTATGTAAGACCAGTAATAAAATAAAATTAAACAACAACAACAACTATAATAACTCAGGAGATCTCACTAACTAAACTGAAACTACTTAACTCGCCGACATAACAATAGATGGCGCCGATTTTTATTTAATAATTTACAGATAATAATGCTACAAGTTTTTCATTCGACGCATAGATGGTGCTATTTATAAAAATCGATTTATTCGCGTAATTTATTAATCGATTTATAAAAAATCGATTAATATGGTTTTGAAAATCGATTATAAAAAAATCGATTATACGAAAATAATAATCGATTAAAAGAAAAATCGATTATTTTTTAACATCCCTATCTTAAATCCTAATATTATAACATGTTCATGCCGCATTATTATGGATTATTCTGATTAATTATAAGACATTAGATTTAAATATAAAGGACTTATGTTTGTTGTATAGTAATAAACTTTAACGATGGTAACAAAAATATTTTTGCCCTTCCCTGCTTCAAATAAAGAAATATTCTTCTGTGGAATTATAACTTCGATGAAAGATAATACAAATATTTTTATTACTAAATATTGGAAGCCAAGTATTGAATTGGAAAATGATTGTATTAATAAAGAAGATACTATATATGGATATTATAGCAATATATCAAATTACAAGGAAGTCACAAGTAGACACAAACATCAACTCCTACTACAAAAACATCATGGTCACTTTCAAGTAAATAAAATAGTTATAAATAATCACCAAATGGAAAAGAGCAATGTAATTATAATGATATATGACATTCACAAGTTACGGAATTCAGAAACATTAAATGTGAATTGTGATGAATTGCTAATACTAAGGGAGCTCCTTCAAAAAGACTATAATATTGCACAAAGAACCTCTGAATTTAAATCAGTATATGAAGCACCATCAATATTGATCTCTTCAATGTTTGTTCAACATTGCTACAATCTGTTAAATTTATTACGATGGATATATAGCACCATCAAGAAAAGTGAAAAGGCAAGTGGTATAAAATTAATTGTAAATCGGGAAAAAAATGTACCAGCTTTTATTTAAAATATCTTTTTATGTTTTCAGATATCTATTAAACAAGGAAATGTTATTCTTGCTTTGATTGTTGATGTAATTTTAGGGTATTATGTGTTAAATATACTATTATTTGATAGAAAAGAAATTGGAGAATTGTTACTTGGTATTTTAGAGGTATGTATGGTATTTCTGGAATGTTTGTGAGATGTGACAATACTGTTATTAGATTTTTAGAGATATTTAGAGTTTTTGTCATTCTCTGTTACTTTAATGAAAAACTATATCTTTTCAGAAATTAGTAAACTCCATGTACTCATTATTAAAATGGCTAATGGGTGCTCCAGCAGGCTTAAAGTTAAATAATGCATTTAATAAAATGTTAGGAAAATACTTCTCATATCATGTGGAGTTGTGGTGGCTATTTTTAGGTAAGTATTTATATTTAATATTGTAATTTCTTAAAGTAGTACATATTAAATAATGTAAGCAATATAACTAAAGATTCTAAATAAAATATAAAGTATAATTTTTTCTTTCAGATGTGTCTGGTGAAAGGTTAGATTTCATACTACATATCTATCAGTATTTGGGATATTTTGGCATAACATTTCAAGCTGCTATTGTTTCAGACATGTTATGCATAACCACCTTCCATTCATATTGTATATATGTTTATGCTGCAAGGTAATTATTAAGATATGTTAATATGTTGTCATAAGTGTATCATTATAATAAAATGTAGTGATTCCACATAGAAAAAATATATCTTATTTTTCTATGTATGTAAGTAATATGAATGTATAGACAAAATTTTACTATTAATAAATAATGTTTATTCAAATGATATCGTTTTCAGATTATTTAACATCCAAATATCTGGTTTAATAGCTTTGTTACGATTATTTGTGGGTAGGAAATACAACCCACTAAGATGTAGTATAGACTCCTGTGAATACACCAATCAAGAGTTGTTTGTAGGAACAGTTGCATTTACAATACTGCTGCTTCTCCTTCCTACAACTGTAATGTATTATATTGTTTTCACAATGGTAAGTTGGATAAAATTACTAGCTTCTCCATGTGGTTATATCTGTTAAAAACATATTCCTTTTATTTTATTTTAAATGACATACCAATAAAACAAAGAATATAGTAAATTTTATGGAAACCATTACTTCAATTCTATGTTTAATAATCCAATTTATATATGGCCATATAATGCAGAATCTTCTTGGTATTACCATTATATGACTGAATTTCAATTAATATAATGTTTTTCTTTTAGTTTCGAGTTCTGTCTCTATTTGTCCAGTATATTCTAGCAAGATTTATTCACCTAGTACAAACATTGCCACTATATGCCATTAGTCTATGGATAACAAGATCGCCAAAGCTAGCAGGTAATTTTTATCCTTATCATAAATTAATAACTGAATTTTTTTTTCTACAAGTCTAACAAACTTTAAAAAGACCAGGATTTGTAATGCAATTCTTTCGTAGATAATGTAACAAATTATTATTAATGTTATAACTCTGTTTAATGTGTATGCCACATGAATATGATAAACAATATTGTGCTATTTGCAGGCAATATTTTAATCGAGGAGGAAGAAGGAAATGAATTATCCCACCTTGTTCTTAAAATAAGATTACTAAATAAACCCTTAGGAGAGGTAATGAAAAATTTTAAGCCCACTATTGAAATGCCAAAGTCTATAGACTGGAAAAATATTGTTTCCAGTGTATTTACTGGAAAACAAATAATTTAATATAGGTACATGTTATAAATATCCTTTTTTATATAAACACTAGAATTCATACCAATATACAAAACTTTAAAATATTTTTAAAAAATACTTCCATCAAAATGATTTTATAAAGTTTATTTTTTACAAATGAAATAGATCATACATGAATATAAATAAAACACATTATCTGCATTGACTTATTTTATTTAGATGATATTATTTCCGCACAAAAATATTGTGTTGTCACCACACGTTAATATAAATGCTTGTGAATAAGGATTATCTTTCGCCACAAACTGCATATTTTAGTACTAAACAAACAAATAATTATGGCTTACTCATTCAAACTGCTCCCATACAACATAATTTTGCTAAATGAAGTACTATTTCATAATAATCACAATGTGTCTTATTAACTCGCAGTGCGTTTGCAATTTAACGTATCAAATCATGACATGTATTTTTATGAGACAGTATATTACTTCCATGGTGCAAACGCCTTTTAAAACGGTTCTTATCAAAGAATTTTGGGAAAAACTAGTCTTTAACAGTACAAAAATTATTGCAGGATTTACGGTAATCTTAGTGGATAATCTTACCTACTAACTCGAGTAATATACAAAACTATTCAGGCATTTGATTAAAAACTGGTTATTATTATCTCATCACAAATAATTATATGTACTCGATGAATGCTATAATACTTTTGAGTTCAATGAAACATGCCAGTATTTTAATATAGTATCTATTTGACTATATTTTTGAAAATATTTTAGTAACAGTGTTATAGAAATAATATGAACAATGAAATACAATAAAATTGTATTATATTCTTCGTTTCATAGATGTATTCAGATATCACACTACAATAATTCAATCTTGAGTTACCATATTATAATTTGTAAAAAAGAATTATCTTACTTTAATGGATATTGTTAAAAGAATAATTAAGGCAAGACTTTAACGTACAATTAGTAACTTAACCGACAAATATTATTGCATGCAAATGTTAATAAATTCTAATTTAATATTAAATGATTCATCGTTGTGTAGGAATGTATAAATATAAAACGTTGAAAGAATGTTAATGATTTTGAAATGATACTAAGCTCAAATCGCCGCTTCCCAAACAAGAAATATACACACTGTTAGTCACACAGACAATACAATTAGCAATTTTGAAGACTGTCGGCTCTAACCTACACAGACAAAAATGAATCTTGACTCTAAATATTTCTATTAAACTGAGGCAAAACTACTATACATCATTTTTATGTTGAAGTAATAAAAATGTAGACTAAAAGATCTTTTAGTTCTAACAATTCATACATATTATTATTTACATAAATTCTCCAATAGAAAAAATAGTATATCATATTTATACAAATAATATATTATAATGTTACTTATGCTGTTGACTGTAACAAATTGATAATTTTACTTCAAAACGCACTTTTTATGTTTGTATGTTTCTTTAACGACTCGCCATATGTGGGAAATGTTTGATTTGTTTTTTCATACAGACAAAACATTGCTAAGCAAAGCTATATCCGTGTGGCATGGTTGCTTTGTCAATGACGGTGGGTAGGCCAAAATCTGTTCACGTAATTCATCTAATTATTTTTTCATCACAGATATTAGTATATTAGGAAATGTGATTCCGATCACATAATATAGGGTTGAGTAAACAAAAGCTAGTTCGTAATATTCGATCTATAATTATAGTTCATACTATAAAAGCTGTCGCAATGTGTTTATTGTATTCGGCAAGTCTTAGTTCTTGAGTACACACCTGTAGTCCTTATTCACTTCCGAAGTAGGGTTTGGTGAATGTTCTTTAGGTCTAACTGTACCGCGACACGATGCTAACTTTGATTCCATAGCCTACAATGAAGAAATTACAATAAATGAATTATGTTAATATTAGTAAGTGACATGACAGATGTGCAGTTATACAAAGCCTCCACCAGCCGGTGCAAACATCGAGACACGAAATTATCGAAAAACAATTTAGCGCTACCATTACCTACGATACGACATTAACATTCATTCCTTGTAGCCATTATCCATTTTCAGACACGTATTTAAAATAAAATTCAATATTTCATATATACACATTTCATTTAAATTAAAAATATATAATAGTACACGCTACAAAAGTCAATTCCATTGGATATCACAACGTCATAGCACCTAGCTAGTTAACTATATATGCGAAAATAATCTCGTATACGTGTAATATGTATATGTTTAGTATGGCAGTAAATCGTACTTATATATACTACTAATACAAAAATATAAACGAAATACAACCGTGTATTATAATATAAGTCATATTATATGACACAATTTTCTATTAAAACAGACAATAAAAATCAAAACTGTTGTTGCCGCAAATTCTTCCCTTTGGCCGGTTCCTGCACTTTTCTTAAATTTAGAAAATTTTCTAAGCTCTCCCTAGACCTGACGATGAACGACCGCCGCAGTTTGCCGTTCTCATTTTGAAAAGATCTTTGGAACGGTTGCTCTGACGATCTTTGTTTTGTTGTGGGTGTGGATGGATTTAAAATTTCCGATTTTGATGTCTGGCGCGCAAATTCTGTGCGTTTTCTAAATTCAATAGATTCATCCTTTACACCGTCATCTTGGTTTTCTTTGGTTAATTCCGTATTTCCATGAACGAGACTATCATGTGGAGCGTCGCATTGCGCGACTTCGATGACGCACGAACATTTCACCTTACCACATTCGCGGCAAAGAAATCTTTCAAGCTGCAAGCAATAAATACCATGCACTACAATATACACAACCATGCAAATAAAAACGTAGCTCTTACTTAAGCTTACAAAACTATTTACAATACATACATAGTGTTAGTGAATAATGTCATTATATACTCGGTGAATACAGCTGATATTTGCAACATATTAAAGATGTAAATAAATAGGGATTTTTTCCGCATATTTTGCAGAAATCTCAATTTATTTTAAAAAACGAGATTCCTTATTTAATACACATCCACAATGAAATGAAAATATTGTAAATAAAACTCGTTTGAAGTAAATACATACATATAATACATAAATAAATACGATTTTAAATGTTCAAACATATCATAGAAAATAAATATTAATTGTATAGAGGAAATAATATTATACTCTTTCGTTACTAATAAAAAGAATTAACATACTTATTCAAATTGTGTTGTGGTGTTTTTACACATAAAATCAATACACTGCAGTATTAATATTCGGTTTCTATAGAAACGCCGATAAAACAAAGCAATAAGTAATAATCATGATCATATTATGTTAAATTTACAAATAAAATAATTTATAAAAATTACATTGTTTTGATACTGATTTTCACTTGAACATTGTCATTTTAAGATATGTAGTACCTTACTTAACTACTTATGGTATAAGATATAAAAATATAATAATAAAGCTGCATAATAAGAAAGCTTGTTTTTTATAACTAAGTGCGTGTTTGCTATCATTTTACAACTAGACTACATACCTTCTTTTAATATCATTTGTTATTTTTATTGTCATATCAGTAATTATAGCATAATTTCGATGATAAATCACCCTATATAAAAATAAAAAGGACAGTGAACTTTTAAGTTATTGATGTCTTGAATAAAAATATGACTGTATATTTTATTATACTAAAGTTCAATACAAGATAGATGTATAATGTACACAAAAACTACCCATTAACTAACACTAACACTGTCAATGTAAAGAAATATACCAAATCTACACCAAAGCTAGATAATAAGATAAACCTAGACGCCAATAATACTACAATTATAATCATACAATAAAGTAATCTAACAACAATATTGGAATTAAGAATACTTACCCCAACTCTCCGTAGAAGATCCCCAACTATATTTATAGCTGTCACACGGGAAGATGGAGTCATTGCATTTCCATTTATTTCTCCTATTTAAACAATATTATAATATAATAAAATAATGTTACAACAAATACAAGAGTCTTTTTTTAATTTGTAATAAACTAACAACAACAAAAATATAATTCATAATAATATTAGCCATTAATAATTATTAAAAAAATCCACATGAACTAAATTCAAACTTTACAGCTCTTATTTAATGTGCAACCATAACCACTAGATGCCTGGTGTTAATTGTATGATTTGTAATTATTTAATTTATTTTTTTATTAATGTATTTCTTTCAAGAATATTTTTTAATAATCCAATAATGGCTATACTTACTTCGTTGTGGAGATGTTATTAAAGTTTGTGTTTCAATTTCAACTTGTGTTTTAGTTGTATCAGAATGACCATTGCACATATTTTCATTTGTTCCGCCATCCTCTTTCTTTTCAACTGGTATTTTTTCTATTACCTTCAATTCTTGTTTGAGATCTATAAAAATATAAAATAAAGATTAAACTTTAAAGGACAGAAATATAATAAGATCTAAGTGTTATATCTATAAACAAAAGAAAAAATTGTAAATACATATAATTTTAACACAAAGGAAACACTTATAAGGTACATTACAAGCGGACCCGTGCCCACTTTGTTGGTCATAATGTTAATAATCCTTTTTTTATTTTTGTAACTTAAATATTAAAGTTGAACATATGCTGTGATTGACTTTTTTGTAGGAATTTTCAAGCTCCACATCTTTTCTCTAGAACTTAAAAATATATCTTTCATAGTTAAGGCAGCATTCGTAAAAAACGCTTTAATTTGACTTTGTTTTTTCTCCAATTCACTTTGCAAAATGGACTACCACGTAAATACCTTTTTATTTTTTGTTTTTCTATATAACCATATAACAGGCTACATTATAATGTGGCTTTCTATTGGTGAAAGAATTTTTAAAATTAGTTCTGTAGATCCCGAGATTACCCCTTAAAATTTAACAAATACACAAACATTACCTCTTTATAATATTAGTATACATATCAGAATTTATAATGTCAAGAATTTACCTCTTGCTTCATCATTTGCCCGTTGCAGTTTAACCCTGAGATTTTCAATTTCATCTACTTCACTTTCTAAAACAGCGTTCCTTTCATATGCTTGATTTAATAATGCTTCAATACATGCTACTGATTCTGATATTACTCTGTATAAAATATTTGTGACATATTATTATTGATAACAATTAAAACTTTACATAAATTCGAAAAATAAATATTTTTACCTTTGTCCCCTCTCTAAATCATCATTTTTCTGCTCAATCTCTCTTACATATATTGCTTGTTTTTCTTTATCCTTCTTTAAATTTTGTAATTCATTTTCTAATGCATTTGTTTCGTGTTGACTTCTTTCTAATTTGCCCTAAAAATATATGTATTTAAAATAGGCTTAATTGTATGTGCAAATTATTGCATTAGACATTCAAATGTAACTTTCTATCTAGTTGAGCCATAAGTTGCAAAAAAACAGTAGTTAACATAACATATTCTATTTTTTATTTAAATAAACATTATAAATAAATATTAAATAACGAGAATAAATTAAATGATTCAGTTTAACTCACTCTGAGTATTTCTATCTCATTTTTAAGCCTTTGGTTTTGATGTTCCAGATCTCTGTTCTGTTTTTCTACTTGCCCTAATGATGCTTCCAACTCCTTCTCAAGTTGTGCAGAATTTTCTGTGTATTCATCCAACTCTTGTTGTATATCGATGACTCTGTATATGGTAAATAAATAATTTGAACATAACTTGTTTCGAACGACATTTTTCATTTGTATGCTTGACCCTGGAATTACTTACTTTTGTTCGTAATATTTTGCTTGTTTTTTCCAATATTCTAAAGATTCAGAATCTAATTGATGTGGAGATTCCATACTTGTAAGAAATGAAATACAACCTTGTTATGAACTGGACTCGAAATGCACATTAAATACGTAATTTAATACACATATCACGAATTTTAGTTCACATATGTAAATAACAAATATATATTATGCATGAAAATTATTTTGATTAAACCTATATTACACATTCATTGAATATAAACTTAAAACGCAAATTATGACACAACTTCCTCGTCAAATCACAAATATATGTATAGTCATAGACAATAGACTATAGACTAACGAGTAAAGAGTTATAGATTATAAAAATGAAACCATTATAGAGTAAATTAATTATGCTGAGGTATTCCTAGTTTTTCAATTATAACATTATTTCGCATAATACGTAATAATACTTGACGTTGAATGTTTTAATTACATCTTTCTTTATTCTAGGTTTTTTATGTGTATGATATTGATATCTCATATGGCAATCAGAAAAGAAATTAGAAATGTCAATGTCAACGTGATAAGACAAGAGTACCGTATGTCGCTCGTCGCTTATAGACAATCAACAGCAAACAATTCTAGTATTTTTATTTAATATTAGTATTATGTGATAACAAATAGAGCTTAAAAACCTTAACTACTATGATTTGTGAACATGCCAGTAATGCTAGAAATGATTTAAATATTGTTATGCTAGTATGCCACTTGCAACTTGATCGCACGTAAATAAACTTTATGAATGACGTGTAATGTTTCCATCGGTGGATAAAGAAGATATTCCACGGGTCACGTCATTAAAAAAAGAACATAGTGTTTCTAGCGATGATTCAGAAACCCGTGAAAATATCCAATCATCCAAAACAAACAATAACAAAGAGTTAACTGTAAATATGCTTATCAAGGAGGCAGTATTTTGTATTGCGTTGGCTCTAACCACTTATGGAGCTCTGCACAACACGTAAGTTTGAACATAATATTATAGATGTTTTTTTGTAAGTTTGTATATTGTATTCCTTATCTAAGTCATAAATGTTCTCACAATTTTTAATAATGCATTTTCAGGCCAGCGAAAGTGTCAAAGGTTCCCCAAGCTGTAAGATTTTTTAACACTGGTTTAGTGAGAGATTGGTATAAGGGTCAGTTAAGCAGTGCACTAGCTCTGATCAATAAGCAAGATGTATCATTTGTTATGTACTATGCACCATGGGATGCAGAATCCCAATATGTCAGGGGCGAGTTTGAAAATGCTGCAAGTATTTTAAGTGACAGGGTAAGCATTTCATATTATTGCTAGAATTTAAAAAATAACTAACTTGGCAAGTACATTTTAAATGTATCCTATCCTACCAATATTATAAATGTAAAAGTTTGTGAGAATACTTTTTATCCCACTATTCCCCCGGGAATGGGAACTGCATGAGTAAAACCCCGGAGTGCAGCTCCTTAAAGACATTTTAAATGTATATAATTAATTATGTTTATTGGTGTTTCAAGGTACACTTTAGTGCTATCAACTGTTGGAATCCTGGTAGTGAATGCAGATTGCAGCACAATAAGATACCATCATGGCCAATACTTATGGTGTATACTGTTACATCAAGAGGAATTTTATATAAAGGTAATATTCAATCATATACATAATAAAATTCCATAGTTGAGTACAGGCAGTCATTGTACTTATGGCATGGTAGGTTCTTGAAATATTTTATATAATTCTAAACATTTCAATCATGTAAATCATGCGTTAGGAACTAAACAAAAAAAAACTGCATTTATAAGAAAGGATTTATATACTTTATTAAACAGATCTTGATAGCACTCATATTATTTTTACTAATTTTAAAACTCACTCAAAATTAGGCTTTCTCCAAATTTGCAAAGGTTACGGAAAGTTTTGAAATGAAGGTCAAAGGGCAGCAGTTAATATTAACATTTTACTATTATACGAGAATATAAGTACATAATGTTTTAACGAGATTAATAAATAAAAATGCATAATTTGGTTATTATGAATTTGTCATATTAATGTTTCAGGTCCCCGCAACGCTGAGGGCATGGTTAATTTTTTGGAACTTATTATAAAGCCACTAGAAAGAGTTTCTTCTACTGAAGATTTAGTCAATTTGCTCTCTATATGTGATGTAAGTATAATTATTATAATGTCAGTTTTTTAAAGAAGCTTTTCAAGTTTACATCAAAAGTAAAGACATTTCTTCTATAATTTGAAACATTATTATCATTATTGGCTTAGTCCATTTATAATAACATTGATATTTATATTCCAGGCGGTTGCTGTAGGATATACTCCACTAATAGATACCTCAAAATATTATAATGTATGGTATAATACAGCTTTAAAGACAAGAGAATTTGACACTATAGGAGAAGTTTGTTTTGCCGTTGTTACCTCTGTAGACCTAGCTACCGATCTAGGCATTGAAAGCATTCCAAATGCAAGATTCATGTTATGGAACGAAACAAAGGTATGTTATTAAGATTTACCACTCCTATTCCTATGCAACAGTCACAAGATTAAGAGTACAATATCATGGAAAATGATTAATTTTCTTTTAAATTATTATAATAAATTTGCAGTATATTTCTTAGTATTATCGACATATGAGAATGATGACCTTGGCTTATCAAATGTAAGACAAATGACATTGAAATGTAGCATACCAGTCAAGATAACAAATTTTTGGATGTACAATAATATCTAACAAACTTTTTACCAATTATTTTTTTTAATGGTGTCCTTAATTCAAAAGTTTGTGGAGTTAATTATTTGTTTATTTGTTCAGGAATATATATCAGAAGGAGAACATCATACATGGAATGAAACATCTCTTGTTCAATGGATACTAGAGAATTTTGCTCAACCAGTTGCCAGAATAATACCTATGTGGAAAAAAGCATACAACTTTGAAAGATATGCTGATGGAAGCCCTATGTTGATGTTATTTACGCCCATGAACCCATTATATGAACAACTGCCATCATATGCACTTGTAAGATATCTTTCATATAAGTTGTAATATATTAAATTTAAAGCACTTTCAACATATAAAAGTATCTACTAGCAACTGTATAAGTAACTCATTCTGTTTATAATATCATACATATAAAACCTGCTGCCATTTTTGTTTATTTTCTATTAGTTAGTTTTAGTTTGCTTATCGAAAGCCTTTCTTGGTTTATGAGTTATTTATCCAACCAGACTTATTTTATTGTATATGACATTTTTTTAATTCAAAAATATCTACATTTAAGATGCGTGAAGTAGCAATGGAATATTACAACTGTCAAAATAATCAAACTAGTCAATGGATAACAGAACTTATAAAACTACAACAAATCCAAAGATTGCTCTACCAACAAAAGAAGTTCCTAAAGTTTTGTCAAGACTATAAATTCCAGAAACCTATTAAAAAATTAAAAATTAAGTATAAAAAGGAAATAGTGTCTAATAATAATAAATACCCTTGGAATAATGTAACTAAGAAGAATAAAAGGAGCGGTGCTTTTAATTTTATGTTAAAACATGGTTTGGAAGTTTCAAAGGTGATAGAAAGTACTAATGAGAATTTGAATGTTTGGCCAAATCCGAATATATTGCAACAGTGTAGTTTATCATCATTACCAGCCGAGAAAAGTTATTATGAGAACTATGAAAAATGCTTATCATATGAAGAACAAATGTTACAAGATTTAGAAACAGATACTGAAGAGAAGGAGGAGTAAGTAAGGCATCTTAAAGTACTTTAGTTTGTTTTAATATTAAAGAAATCATATCATAGTATATTAATTTCATTTACTGCTTCGCTCTAGTTATATTTGTATGGTAAGACTAAAGTGTAGACCCTAATTGATTAGTATTTAGTTAATGTTTCGTTATCTATGTATTAAAAATGGAACACTGAACTGTATTTTATATTACTATGTAAACTAATTTTTATTTATGAATAGAGGCAAAAACAAGCCCCAGCTCTATAGATATGGATATAAATTAAAGTGTGGTTTTTTTAAGGATTCAAATGTCGATGCTGCCTCTGGAAGATGATCCCTTGGCCTCCGAGAATTTAATTCAAGAAAATGTTAAGCATATGTGCAAAAAGTTGCAATTTGCGAACAAATTTTCTCCTCCTGTAATGCCTTCGAAAGTGAATGGGAATTTGACACACATACACGGATTGGGTTGTTCTACGAATTATTCGATGTACATGATTGCAGTAGACAGTATTAGAAATTACCATTTTGCTGAAGCTCTCGGTATTGATGTGAAAAATAAAAAGGATATGACTGCAGTTATTATTTTGGATAGTAAGGTATGTTATATAGTAAAAGATAGAGATAGCATTTTGCAGTAAAATTGATGAACTACACAGGTACCTATACCATATAGAGGAGGTATTTTATTATGAGGTACCTCCTCTGTATATGGTAAAACTGTTTACCTGTACCTTTATAAACAAAATGAATTGTTGATAATCAAACAAAAACTTTTTTTTCAGCATGAAAGTCAATACGTCCTATCGGAGGATTACAATGCGAAATCAGTTCGAGATTTCATATTTAACTTTACTCAAAAAAGCTTGAAGCGTACGCTGCGCACGCACGTGGAGGACGCACAGCACACGCACTATTTCGGCTCGAACGGTGACGATACTGGCAATAATGATGATACTGGCAATAATGATGCTACTGGCAATAATGATGATACTGGCAATAATGCCGTGAATGTCATCGACCTGACCACGTGTTTGTTTAGAAGAACTGTCAGAACGCCTGGAGTGGTATGTACATGTCCTTATCTTTCATAATTTGTTATTAACCGACTTCCAAAAAAGGAGGAGGTTTCTCAATTCGATCGTATATATGCTTTTTACAAGCTTTTATTTAACTTGCAATGTATGTATGTATGTATGTATGTTTGTGTGTTCGGGTGGAATTTTATAACTCAATTTTAAGGCACTTGCCCTCAACCGATTGAGCTGAAATTTTGC
>DWAJ01003746.1:0-14154 GCA_018238005.1 Eurema mandarina
ACACTTGTGCTACGTCCACACACGTTTATACACACTTTGCAAGTCTTATTTCACAACACAATAGGTAAAAACTATTTTAAATACTTTAAACAAAAATCAGCAAAACCAGCCGTGCAAACTACCCGCGGTCAATTCACTTACTTACATTTAGAAGTCGGTACCAAGTAAATGCTACAACAATCTATACAATATTGATTTAACCAAACAAACACTTATTGTTTTACTTGTCACTGACTTTTAAATGATAAAATAACTATTAAGTCATTTCGATAAACTAAATAAGAAAATGCGTATTACTTTGTGGGAAGCAAATTTATTTTTTCTTTTTAGTTTGAATTCGGTTTATTTTTTGTTAAAATTATTTTATCTTACAATTAACACTTACACTTAAGTGGTGGTTCGATCAATGATGTTTCTCGAATGAAGAAACGCCGGTTACTTGAGTCCTAAAGTGGTTGTCCTTTGTTAAATGCTGTAATCTGTTGAGGAATTCCCTCAACTAATGGTGTTATGGTAAAGTATGAATTGGATTGTATATTAATAGCGACGAGTTTCGAGACTGGTTTAATTCTGACCATGCTGGTATTCCGTTTATGCGTTATCGCTAGTGATTTGTATAATTGAAAGGTTTCGCGACTCACAAGCGGGAATGTAACTTCTATGATGCTCTAGCTGCTATTTTGATAGCTCTAGTTTTAATCTTCAAAAGTTTATAAATGTATTGAAAATCATCTTCTATGTTGGTAATCCGTAACGTCAGCTCATTAGGTATTTGACTAAATATGGTGCTCTTTCTTTAATAAAGCTGGTGTGAGTAGATGAAGACTGATTTGACCATGGTACGTATCTGTGATCGTTTCGAGCAGCGTACTTTGAAGTCTTTTTAAACTTTGTAGCAAGCTGGGAATAGCCATTGATGAAAGCATAAAGTCTCCTATATATGACACGTTTTGTATAACTTTCTGTAAATTCGTTTATTTTCTTGTATATAAGCTTATGTCGTTTATCGACAGAATCTTTGATTTTCTTCATAAAATTGAACTCGGCCTCAATAACAGAAGTCTGGTTTCTCCATAGATTAATCAGATGTTTTTCGTTATTATGTATGGTATCTATGTCTCTACTATGCTGTTTGGCGAATCGCGCATCTAATACTCCGAAAAGATTATTCGCAAGGTATCCGACACCGTCGATAAGACCGCGGCGCCGGCGCTGTCTTGCGTGGACATCAAAATGCTGATTGAGTACAAGTTCATTGTAGTATTCCAGTTCATTGTAGTCGTGAGCTAATTGTTGCGTAATAATTTCACATTGTGTTTGGTCTTTAATAGAATTGCATAATTTACTTAAATAATTGGCCATTTTATCACATGTTTTAATAGCGCTCCAATATGGTACTAACTTCTAAGTCAAAATAAATTACTAAAGTCCATTTATCTCTTACTAATTGCATTCTAGAGATGGGATCAAAATATAATGTCTGGATATCTGGTAATGGTCGTATTGGGGTGCTACAGGCTGGTGAGATAATCGTCATATAATATTAAATGAAAAATTTAAAAAACCCCCGATATACAGACAGACACGTCAAACTTATTAGAGTTGTTGCTTTTTGTGATGTACGAGTCATAGCCTTTCATTTGATAACCGACTAGAGCATATTTGCAGACATTCGGTTTTTCTTCCCCACTTTAACCCCCCATAACTTTAAAATGGCTGAATCGATTTTCATCAAACATGTCTAAGAACACTCGCCCGTAAAACACCTGTAATACAAAAAAACTAAATTGAAATCGGTTAATTCGTGAGCTATGATGCAACAGTCAGACAGACAGACACGTTAAACTTATAACACCCCTCTTTTTGTGTCGGGGGTTAAAAACATATAAACGCCGATAGAAATGTCGATACAGATATCTTTGTTCTTCTGGTTCTTTTATTATGAAAATCTCTGGTTGTCAAGCTTGGTCTGATAGTTGGTATTTCGATGCTTTTGGGTTGCTCATTGGTTCTGATTGGTATAATTGATAATTTGAGGACAGGTCTCTTTAGGATTCCGGTTTTAGTTTTTAATGAAACGACTCTAGTGAGGCCGTCGTCGCCAGGATGTGTATCAATCACTCGACCCATCGCCCATTTCCCGGGGGGTACATTGTCTTCTTGATGTTAACGATATCTCCAATTTGTATATCTAATGTTTCTCCAGCCACTTCTTTCGTGATGAAAGCTGTGTCATGTATTCTATTTTCCACTGTTTCCAAAGATCCTGAAATATTTTTGACGTCAAGCGCCACCTGGTTCGAGCATCTTGTTCCGTCTCTATAACGGTTAAACCTGGTCTTTCTGTCAAAAAGTGTGCAGGTGTTAGAGAGTCCAAGTCTTGAGGGTCTTCCGTTAACGCACACAATGGCCTTGAGTTAAGGCATGCTTCTAGCTTAGCGAGTATGGTAGCGTACTCCTCGTACGTCAGCTTCTGGTTGTTAATCACTCGTTTAAGGTGGTGTTTAAGGCTGCGTACCGCGCGCTCCCACAGGCCACCAGCACTAGGCCATGATGGCGCGTTGAAATGCCACTGTATGCTCATGTCGATGACTTCCTTACGAAATGTATCATCAAACACCTGTTGTATCTGGTTGTATTCTTCTTGAAGTGCTCTATTCGCTCCAACAAAATTCGTGCCGTTATCGCTATAAATGTGCTTTGGTGCGCCACGACGGGCTGCCATTCGGCTGAGAGCTGCAAGGAATGCTGCAGTGCTCAAATCTGATACAACCTCTAGATGCACGGCTTTCGTCACCATGCAAACAAATACTGCTACATAACCTTTCGTGGTTTTTATACCTCGGCCTTTGTTTGCCTTTATTTCAATAAAACCAGTAAAATCGACACCACAGTGGTAAAAGGCATCCTCTGGATTTACTCGTGATGATGGCAAATCTCCCATTAGTTGAAAGGTTTTTGCAGGCTCGTGTTTTCTACAAATAACGCAAGTTCTTATAAACTTCTTGGTTGCCGTGTAGCCGCCAATAATCCAAAATTGCTGACGAAGATTGGCTAATGTGATACGAGCTCCACCATGGAACGTTAACTCGTGTGCTTGGTTAATAAATAAACTGGTTATCTTATGGTTGTGAGGCAAGATGATAGGGTGTTTCATCTCATCGCAGATGTGAGCGTTCCTTAACCTGCCTCCTACGCGTAAGATGCTGTCCTTATCTATGAATGGATTTAAAGATAATAATTTACTTTTGCTGTGTACTTTTCCATGTTTGCGTAAATATACAATATCGTCAAAGAATTCCCATTGTTGCACCGTTTTGATTATCAGCATTTTCGCTCGCCGCACGTCATGTAATGTGAGATAGGGTTGACGCCCGGCCTTACTCTTTGAAATAAATCGTAATATCCACGACACGATTCTTATTATTTTATTAATCGAACTAAATTTATTTAACAAAATATATATAATGTGGTGGTTTTCAATGGTTACAACGTTCGATTGCTTAGCGAGTGATGGTTTCAGCTCTAAATTAGTGTTATACTCAATACAAGTTTCTTCATAACAATTAAATGTAGAGAGCCACTCAGGCCCTTTCCACCATAAATTGTGTTCTTTAAGTTGCTGAACAGATATACCACGACTAGCGCAGTCGGCGGGGTTTTCACTGGTTTTTACATATCTCCATTTTTCAGCTGGTATAATTTTGGTTATAGCTTTGACTCGGTGTGACACGAAGGGTTTCCATCTTGAGGGATCTCCCTGTATCCATCCTAAAACCGCTGTTGAATCAATCCAACATATGACTTGCACTTTTTTATGTTCCGAAAAACAATTGATAACCTTCTGCATAAGTGAAGATAATAAATGAGCGCCCATTAACTCCATCCTAGGAATAGATATATTTTTATTGATTGAACGCAATCTTGCTTTAGCTGCGACTATGTTTATATTGGTGACGTCTTTTTTGTTGATTTTGCAGTATATTGTACGCATGTGCGTACGCTTTGGTCGACGCGTCGCAAAAGCCGTGTAATTCGATATTTTTGTTTTCTTCAATACCAAGCCATCTATCTATTGTAATTTTTTGAATGTTTATAAGATCACTTCTTATGCTCATCCATTGGTTTCTGGTATCATCTGGTAGTTTATCATCCCAATTTAATTTTGACATCCATACATTTTGGAATAATATTTTCATGGTAGTGCTTACTGGTGTTAACCACCCTAGGGGGTCAAAAAGCTTTGAAATGTCAGAGAGAAGCGCTCTCTTGGTTAATATCGCCTGTGATTCTATTTTATGTGTAAAGATAAATTTATCTAAGGCAGGATTCCAACCCAGCCCCAGAGTTTTGGTCGAGTCCGCTTGTTTGAACTCATATGTTTGTTGGTTGCGTTGAGACGATTCAAGATGAGAAAGTAAGTCTGACTGGTTTGACGTCCATTTTCATAAATTAAATCCGCCTTTCTTTAGTAATAGAATTAAATTACATATAAGATTCTTCGCTTTCTCTTTTGAATAACTTCCACCGCAATAGTCGTCCATGTAAAAACAATTTTCTAGCTCTTTTGCTGCGTCGGGAAATAAAAGTTTTTCGTCGGAAGCTAGTTGCTTTAAACACATCATAGCTAGCCATCCTGCGGGTTTAAGACCATACGTAACGGTATTCAATTGAAATGATCGAATTGGTTGATCTACTGAGTCTCGCCAGAGAATCTTTTGGTAAACTTGGTCGTCCTTATGTATCTTTATCTGTCGATACATTTTCTCTATGTCAGCAGTGAAAACATACGGATACTGTCTCCATTTTAATATTAATTCTTGTAGATCTCTCTGTAGGTTGGGACCCTTATACAAAACATCATTAAGGCTGTATCCGGATGATGATGGGGCTGAGGCATTAAAAACCACCCTTAATTTGGTAGTCGTTGACTCAGCTCGAGTTACAGCGTGGTGAGGAAGATAGAATTCCGATTTATGGTGCTCGGAAGATGGTTGCATATGTAACAAGTATGCATATTCGTCCATAAATTGTTTATAAGCATATTTTACCTCAGAATTTTTCTCTAGTTTCCTTTCTAAATTCTTAAATTGTGCGAACGCTTGTGGTTTGGTAGCGCCCAACTGGTTTTTAAGTTCTGGTTTAAATGGTAGCCTTACTTCATATCTTCCACAGTCAAGCCTTTTGGTAGAAGATAAAAAGAGTTGTAAACATTGTTGATCATCGCTTGTCATGTCGATCTGTTGGTTTATGTCTTCATTTTCCCAAAATCGAAGCAAGTCGTCTGTGTTATGAAGGACGACGTTGCAAATATAACGTGGTTTCATAGAACCGCACAATAACCATCCTAAACGAGATTGTAGTGCGATCGGTTGGTTGACGTTATCTCCTCTCAAAATACTTCCTAGCATAATTTTACTGTACACATCGGCTCCAAGAAGAAGATCTACTGGTCGACTGATATAGAACTCAGGGTCAGTAAGATGAATGTTCTGGATGTGAGACCACGATGGACGACTAAAGGTTCGATTCGGTAGTCCTTTTATTAAATTATTCATTATAATAGCGTTCACTTGTAGGGTAAACGTCTCATATAGGGATTCAATTGTTATATTCATTTGACCTTTACATTGGTTGTTTTTCTCGCCGATACCGAATATTTTTCCCTTGCATGCATACCTCCTAACTCCTTATATTTGCGCTGTCTTTTCGCTAATCAATGAAACTTGAGAGCCTTGGTCAATTAAAGCTCGCATGGTGTATTTGTTGCCGTCCGCGCCGGTGACTTTTATCAAAGCGGTTGAAAGTAATATTTCAGTCGCGTCGTCATTACTGCTGACAGTAGTGCTACAGTTCTCCATGGTTATCCTGTTTTCGTCGGTCTTAGATTTGGTTTTAGAAAAAGATGGTTTTTGTTTCATGTTAAAAATAGCTTCATGTAAAAGCGTGTTATGGCTGCCTAAGCATTTGCGACATCGCTTGGTAGACTGGCATTGTTTCGTAAAATGGTTCACTAAGCAGTTTTGACAATAATTAATTCTAGTTATAGTATTTAATTTTTGCTCGTCGGGCATATGAAGGAATCGAGGACATTTCCATATGCCATGCTCAGCATTGCATATTGCACAAAGGTTCGGCTGCGCCATTGTGTAAAATGACCTGTTATTAGAAGCCGTTGTTATTTTGTTACCTTTGTTAAAGTCCGACTGCATATTTGGTGTCATGTTATAATTTCTTCTATTTTGTTTTGATGAAAAATAATAATTCGAATGCTGATTGAAATTATGGTTTTGGAATGATGGTTTTTGGTTAGTTTTTTTCTTGCTTACGTCGTGTATTTTCGAGTGACGTAAATTTATCCTCTAAGAAAGTCAAAAATTCCGTTAACGTATAGGTAATTCTTTCGATTTTTCGGACTTCAAATACTCGTCATGCGTATCGTTGTCGAGTTTCTGACACAATAAATAAATTAAAAGAGGATCCCAGTTTGAAGTATCGACCCCTAAGTTACCAATGGCATACAGACATTCCTTGGTGACGTCATGTAATTTTTTGATGCTCCCTACGGTTGATTGGTGCATTTGAGGGAGGCCTAAAAGCATATCTACGTGAGCTCTAAATATCTTCTTTTTGTTGTCGTAACGATGGTTTAGAATTTCCCAGCAAACTTGGTAATTGCAGGAACTAATTTGAAGATGCTGAATTATTCTCTCAGCCTCTCCAGACACCTTACCTTTCAAAAACTGCATCTTTTGTGCATCAGATAAAGATGGATTTCTATCGATCGCTTCGCAAAATAAATCTTTGAAGGACACCCAATCCTGGAATCGTCCGGTAAATACCGGTATGCTCAAGGTTGGCGTAGCTTTTTCTCGATGCGATTCCGAACATTTCTTGGTATTTAACATCTTCTTTAAGTCTTCGAATAGACACTCATACCTGGTAAAATCTTGCTGGTATTCTTCATTATCAGCTCCGTTCTGAGCCTCGATTTCCCAATGAAGATTATCTATAACACCCCAACGATTATGAAGGCTTTTCAAAGCGTCTTCAAATTGCCACTGGTTTTGCATATCGTCGGATTTAATAATATGACAGGTTCTTAAAAACGCTTTAAAATGTATGGTTTGCTTTTTTATTAATTCTTGAAGCTTAATGTTCTCCGCTTGCTGGTATGAAGCAGAAGAATCGGAAGGAGCTGAAGAAGGGCCTGGTTGCGGCTCCGAAATGGTTTTGGGCGCCATAGGGCTTAGCGCTCGAGTCTTTTTTCCTAATTGTTCAATGGTAGTCTTAATCAAATCGCATGTTTTATGAAATATTTGTTCAGCTGACTCATACAAATTTTCTTTGAAATACGCATGGTCAAATCGTCCGAGCTCACATATTGTCTTATGGTAATATTGCGCCAATATTTTTCTAATATTTCTAGCCGTCTTTTGCAGTTGTCGGGGGATTTTCTTTCCGCACCGTCTTTTTTGAAATTAGTCAATACCTTTGTCATTGACTCGTAAATTTCAATCTGGTTGTTATATAAATCTTCCATCTTTCAAATATAACAGAACAAAATCGAGCAAATAAAAAATGAAAAAATAAAATGGTTGGATCTGACCTTGATATCTCCTTACTGGCTAGTTCCAAGGTAATCCCAAGGCACTGGTTTAAGGTCCACGACACACGAAATTCCTTTGGTCCGATTTTCGCGCACCGAGGTCCGTTTAAATAATGTATAAAACGTCAAATATGCCGGGTTGAATGTTGAAAGTGCTCAGCATCTTTTGTAAACTTCTTTTTAAAGGTAAAACAAACATTTTTTAAAAGGTTATATGCTTTTGCACTTTGCTCATTTATCACACAAGGGAATTATATTTTTTCCACAGACCCTAAACATTTCATGGCGCCACTCCTTATTCTTGCGCAGAAAGAGCGTTTTGGTTGCGTTTACCAATTCAGTAATAGCTCCTACATTAACGGTGCTTTGATCACACAACAATAAGGCCAGTTTGCATGATGTGAAATGACATCTTTTATTAAATTTTTTAATTCTATTTTGTGTAAGGAATTGGTCAAAATCATCTTTTCTTGCACACAAATGGTGTAAGTGTCATTTCGTCAAAAAACAAGACTGCATAGTCGATCGGCCTCATCTTTGCCTTTTAAATAATATTTCAATTTCTGAAATGTTAGGGTTAATATCTGGACCTATTTTAATTTGGCTGCTTCAAAGTTTTGGCTGATGGCTATGTAAAATAACTACTTAATACTTTGTTGTAGCATTTTACTTGACTTTTTTTAATATATGTCTACCTTTATACTTACCTTATTCCTTAATTTTTGGCCTTGGCCATACATAGTTTCTACAAAAAAGAAAACAATATATTTTTAAAAGGAATTTCAAAATCAACAATGCAGATATTATGAAACAGAATATATGAATTGAAAAAATAACACAAAATTACATGAGAGCTACAATTACATTATGGAAATCAGAGTGAAAAATATGACGTAATGGTAGATGCCTTAAAAAGAAAATAAATATATTTAAGTGCCATTTATCAAAAAAAAACAACTGATAGCCTAGCAATAATTTATTTATTTACAACAACACATACACTACCAATACAGTATACCCAATTCGATAGTGTACTCATTCAAAACAATCACTGAAACAATTCTTTGAACAATAACAGGTAGGCTACTTTTGCGAACTCATTCACACTACAATTAAATATGTCAATTTGCATCGCTACCTTTAGATATACCTTAGACTTCTTTTTAGTCTGTAATTGCATATGGGTAAAATTTTTCGAAACTTTTGTCATATGTTTTGTGACAAAATTTAAAGAACCATTCTCCGATAATTTGGTGGCACTAGCCAATCTCTCTTTGTATGTCCGTGTCTTGCGGCGTAGTTCGGAAATAGAATCCCGCAGTTTCCTTAACTTTTGTCGGTTCAATACACCTTGGCCATATATAGTTTCTACAAAAAAGAAAACAATATATTTTTAAAAGGAATTTCAAAATCAACAATGCAGATTTGTATACATATATGAATTGAAAAAAATAACACAAAATTACATGAGAGCATGTGTAGTGTATGAAAATCAACGGGTGGAAAAGCGCCCTTTAGTAGCGCGCGTAGTTTTTTGATGACAATAGACTATATGGTAGATGCCTAACGTAAATGAAACGTCTTGTTTGATCAACAGCCAATTTTATAATCACGCCCGAAATTATAATACATTCGTTACTCGTTACACACAAAGAACTTTTCCAATGAGTCAGTTGAGAAACTTATTACTTAATCTGGTAATCATTTAGCAAATACATAAGGGTGATTAAACGAAAGCTGTCCAACTTTTTGACCTATTTTGAACATATATTTTTTACCATAAATATACGAGTACACATATGTTGATTTCTATGCATAGTTTATCTCATCAATATGCTATCCTAAGCGGGGCCAGTCAGTTTTTAAAGTAATTTTTGAATTATTCGCGTTTTTCAAAATTTTAATGCCAAAGGACTGACGAGGGTGGCAGAGTACTGATAAAAAACACAATTTCATAGAAAAAAAAAATATTTTAACTTTAAGAATGTTGGAGTACAAATTATGTTTAATCTAATAATGGCACTTTTCTTAAGAATAAAATCACGTTTAGGTTAAGTATTTCCACAGGAAATATGGAATATGTCAGTCTTTTAGACAGTCAGTTTTTAATAATTCAATTTGTACTTAATACTTATAAGACAATTATGAAGACTTTTTAACTAAACAAAAACTAATGATGCTTATAGCATATAGGTAATGTAATAAGTACCTATAACAAAAAATCAGCTCTTATGCTACAACAAAAATAGTATTTCTGAAGATTAAAAAACATACCACGTAAGTAAATAATATCAATAAAAATCACTTTTCAAAAACGTCTATCTTCTCACTAAATTCGTAAAATATCCTGTTGCCTTTTGTTTTTTGGTTTGGAAGGTTTGGAACAGGAAGTTTTCTTATGATAAGATTTTGCTTTTAAATGAGTTTTTTAAAGAAATGGAGTGAGCCGCAAACGACAGAATAGCATTTTTAAAAAGTTCATAAGAAGGAAGAACATTGTCAGGAGAGATTGGGGGAATATTCAGGATTCCTTAATTTCAATGAGATCTGTATTCAGAACACTCAGCTTTGTTAGTGTTAAATTTTAAAAGTGGAGGTAATGAAGCATCAGGACAGGGTAAGAGCGAGTCCTGGGATGAGAGGGAGATAGTAAAATGTCGTCAGAGTGAGGGGGAAGAGAAATATGTGAAAATTTCTAGAAACCAAAATAGCACAACCAGCATAGCCATTCGTCCTATCATACGGAGACATGAATAAACTGAGATCTTAAAATTAGATCCAGGCTTCAGCCATGTCTCTAGAATAGCCAAAACGGTGGGATTGTAAACTATTAATTAAAGTTATTATATCACTCTTTCTATGACGAATGCTGCGACAATTCCCTTGTAGGATGTTTAGTATTATTAACAGTATTAAGCAGCTGAGTCAGTTTTAAAATGATATTGTCCGGTAATTGAGTGTCATCAAAACGGGTAATAATGTTTATAATGGTAGATAAAAGGAGATCTAATAGGATGTCATTAGCAGTTATGGGAAGGGTAAGCACTCCCATTAGGGAGACTGGAGCGGGAGGAACTTATTAGGTTATGATGAATTAGTCTGTCATAACCTGGGCTGGAGGCAGGGGCTGGCTGAGATTCACACGGCACGAACCGAAGCGGCGGTGGTTTTGCCACATAAAACAACGTTTCATCAGAAACTTTCTTGTGAGCCAAATCTTGCATCTTCCGTAATAATTGCGACGGTTTTTGGTCGCCCAAGTCCATCTCGCCTATTAGTTTTTGTATTTGTCTATTTTCCGACTCTTCGTAAATTTGCAATAAACGCTCTTTTAAAGTATTATATTTATTTTCATCTGGAGGGGATAACAGAATATCTGTGACTTGCGCGATCACTTGTTTACCAAGCTTTGCTACCACGAGGTGATACCTTTTTTTTTTATGCGATGAAGTAGGGAGACGAGCTGGACGTACTCCTGATGTTAAGAGAAACGCCAGCCCATAACCAGTGCAGTGCTACCCGGAACTTTGCTAGAAAGCCTAACTCCGGGCAGAGGTGCACTACACCGACGCTCCCCACTTTGAGTCATAAGATGTTAAGACTCAGTGGCCCAGTAATTATCTGCAGATAATTCAACTTTAAGTTTGTTTTACAAAAGGTTGTACTATGTCTACTTCTTTATATGTTCAGAAGGCTCTCCAAACTCTCTACAGATTAAAAAATCTGTAACGTACAGTGGCGTTTACAGTAAGTATACTATCTATTATAACACAGCGATATCTGTAACACGCTAATCAAAGCTTGAGTTATGGAAACTAGATTACTGATAAATTACATATACAGACTTTTCTTTTGAAAATACATACATACAAACACCTAGACCCCAAAAATACAAATGTAAATTACAACTAAATTTTTCCAGTGTTGGGATCGAACTCACGACCCTCTTTTTTATTATGAGCACAACCACATTATATATATCCATACAATTACGAGATTATACAACATAGCACCGCATCTCATATATATAACAATTTAGCATTGTCCAGTAACAGTTAGAAAAATTTACCAGTGGTATAACCTACAAAAAGATAGGTAGATTTAATTTTATTTATTTAGAAGTATAAAATTTAATGAGTCTAGTTTTAAATTGATCATATGAGTCGTTAAAGATGTCAATTTGGGTGTTGCGAGTTTGGATAATATTATACAGATCTAAAGCTCTTTTTAATGGTGAATGACGACCTAAGTTAGTTTAACAGAAAGGAATAGGGAAAATCTTTATGATTTTTAGGTAGGAGTGAAGAATGGCTAGAGACCCCTTTGCACAGAAAGTAGTGTGTCTGCGCCAAGCGGTTGTCATATATGGTAAAGTATCCTATGTTCCTATAAAAAGACCCATTAAACGTATATATGCTTACGGTAAGTTCCCGACTGCAAATAAGTAATCAACTTCATAACTCCCAAAGCTGCAACAGCTGAAGTAACAGCAACTCCGGCTACAATTCCAGCTATGACCGGCGCGTGGGACTCCTCTTCAACCAGCTTGTAAGCCAGCATCGCTGAGGAGTTCCCTCCCTCGTCATCCGGCAAATCCGTATCGATAATAATGAGGAGTTCCTTACATGGTTCATCGGAACGCTTACAGTTGAATTCTAACGGCTGTGCTCTGAAATTATAGCAAAGATCATATAATTTAAAGAGATTGTCTGATTTTATATAGGTTTAAAGATTTTTATTCTCAAAAAGATAATCGCTTACTTGAGAACATAAAATTATAAGGTACAAGCTTAGGTATAGCTATTTATTCGGAAAGCCGTTTATTCGGAAAGGAACATTTCATTGTATAGGTCGCGTCACGGATGTTTAGCGCTGGACGAGAATAGCTGTGCATCGGTAGAATCGCGCTCGTCATTGGCGTATTGGTGCGAGAAAGACAACACAACTGGGACAACCAATCAACGCTCGCGCACCCGACGATCACGCGCCCCTCGCGCCGCGCCGTCCCCTCGACACCTTATTTTTCACTTCTGCGCAGGTTTCGTTCAGCGCTAAAGATTCGTGACGCGATCTATACATTGTGTTACTGCTGCACTTAACGATAATTGATATTAACATTAAGACCGAATTATATATGTAACTAGTCGTTTTCCCCCTCGGTTTTATCCGCGAACTTCCCGTTCCCGCGGGAATTTCGGGAATTCCTTCCTTAGTGCACCTCTACGGTACCTAAGCTACCTCCCTTCCGAATTTCCAGTGCCTACGTTTAGCCGTTTAGGCTGTGCGTTGATATGTCAGTCAGTCAGTTCCTCTTTTTATATATTTTTTGAATATATTTTAAACTAGCTGTGCCCGCGACTTCGCCCGCGTAGAAAAGTGACTTTGGGCATTTTTGAAAATGCCTAACCCGCGCCAACAAACGTTCAGCGAGTTCAACGTGATTCTTTAAATTGCCATAACTTTTTTATTTATCAACCGATTGACATGAATTAAACACTTAATGTTAAGTGAAGCCTACCACAATATATCATTGAAAACTCCATCTAGATAGGATAAGCCGTTTCTGAGATTAGCGTGCACAGACAAACAGACAAAAATTTCAAAAATCATTATTTTGTGTTCTATTGCGTTAATAAAGGTCTCCTATAATATTTTTTCTCATATATCTTCCATGAACAGACAGCGACTCGTTACGTTTTTATTATATGTATATAGATATAGATACTCACATTTTTCTTGAGGTATTTGTATAATTCTCTTCTATGAGTATAGTGAAGTCCTTGCATCGGTTAGCCGAACTCAATGCTAGTAATAAACAATAAATCTGAAATAAGGATAATTAGTACATACAATATGAATTACTTCTAAAAATAAAATCAATATCAATATATTTATTAACCAACGTAGATATTCATTTAAGTACTAAGTATATTAATACTAGCTGTTGCCCGCGACTCCGCCCGCGTGGACTTTCATATAAAATTTGACCCCCCCTTCCCCTACTTATAACCCTTTTTTTCCAGTTAAAAAGTAGCCTATGTTCTTTCTCAGGTTCTAGAGCATCTGGGTGCCAAATTTCATTACAATCGGTTCAGTAGTTTTGGCGTGAAAGCGTAACAGACGAGACAGAGTTACTTTCGCATTTATAACATTAAGTAGCCATAACATGTATATGTCACCGGAAGATAACAAGAACAGCAAATTTATAAACCTTCGTAGGATTCTAAATGAGAGGCAAATTGTATTATTTTACGGCCACATTGTCGCAAATTTATCAATTTACCGAACTTACGCGTAAAATAATAAGTAAGCGATAAACAAACGTCATGTGCGCTCAGATCGGTTGAATAACTGTCAACATCAACCGATCAGAGAGCAGTGTGTTATTTTACGTATTTTAAAAAAGCGTAAAATTAACAGCTTTTCTGTGATTGGTCGAACCATTTAGAACCTTATGAATGGATATTCGTTAGTTGATTAATTTACCACGAGACGTCACAAATTGATAAATTTGCGAAAAAGTGGCCGTAAAATAATACAATTTA
>DWAJ01003747.1:0-14147 GCA_018238005.1 Eurema mandarina
ACACAAATACGTTCTTAAATACGAGAAAGACCTCCGCGTCGTCGCCGGTCACTAAATCCATTTCACTGTGATTGTAGTATAATGTTACTTTCAAAATTTTTCGCGAAAATAAATTTTCATATTGCAAATTAAAAGGTTTTTATCTTTCTTTCCTTTCATTAACATCTATATAAAAATATATGTTAAGTAATCCTTTTGTTCGTTCAAAAATATTTTTTATTATTTTACTTAAACTGTACAGAGTTCTCTATGAAAAAACTTAAAATTAAAAAAGCGTAAAGTCCATATCGTAAATACAAAATAATGGAACATACATATTTTGAGCACTACATAGTTGTAGCTATAAGTATATAATATTTATATTTTAATGTTAATTAAATAAATCAAAAGGATGTTTATTTGAATAAAACCTTAAATTATAACACAGGAAATGTGTGTTACATTGTATTAACAGATCAGATTATTATATATAACAAAGCTTTACTTTTATTTATTATTTTTTGTTAAAAACGTAAAATATATAAGGTTATTATTTTATTCTTAAAAAGCCAGTTGCAAAATTCAGATCAGTTTTTAAACATCTACCTGATTCGAGGTATTTATTTATTGAAGTGATATAAAATATTGTTTATCATACGAATAAAAAAACTGATTGTTTATTTGAAAGTGTTATAGCGCTTTAATAAATTGTTTGAATCATATTGCATTTCTTAACATAAGGATAATATTAAGATACATATGTGTTCTATGTTAACAAACTGGACTATTTTTAATTTGTAGAGTAAAGCTACTGACCGGTTATTATCAAAAATCGTTTTGTCAAGCCTAGCGTTTTCCATGTGTTGAATCTTTATTTTATTTTCAACAGATGCTTTATTCCACAGCACCTGCTTGTCCCCATATATGTGAAAACATATTTGTTTTGTTTTACAAATTTATTAATTTGCAACATATTTTTTTTTTTATAATCCGACCAATTTTTACTAATTAGCAGACACAAACCTTTTTGTATATTAGCTCAAATAACAAGAGAAACATTTAAAAAGCATACACGGATTTTTGACTCGTGAAAAAAATTGCTACATTCCTTTGATTAAAACCCTTATAATTTACCTACTATGTTACTCTTACAGTTTAACAGACCTTTCATAATGAGAAGAGCTCTAGTGTTATGTATGTGTGTGACGGTGGCGTTAGCTAGCTCGTATACTGATCGGTTTGACAGTACCAACTTGGATGACCTCCTTCAGAACAGACGCCTACTCGTCGCTTACATCAAGTGTGTCCTGGATGAAGCCAAGTGCTCCTCTGAAGGCAAAGAACTTAAACGTATGTAATATGTATCTGTAATCAGTTTTATAATAGTTAATATCTTCATAATTATCATACATCTCTTCTAATTTACAATCTAAAGAGTTAACGAGATTCTTACAGTAGGTTTATTTATACCTAAATATACCGGAGGCAACTTAATGTCAAAAACACATTCATGTTTGAAAATGTAATTTAACAAAGATGTTTATGTACTTTATATGTGTTGAATCAAAGTATGAATTTTGTGACAGAAGCCATTCTATTATGTAGAATTTGTATTTTGTAAAATATAAATTTTCTATTTATTTTGTAAATGGAAAATAAAAATTATTCAGTTAATGTTTTTTAGGCTTCTTTTTAGAAAAGTCTAAATTGTTTATGTTCTTGTCAGGAAATATGGCTTAAAATATTTGTTCCCTTCTTTTCTATAAAATCTAAAATCTACACATCAGGTTACTACGTCGTGAAAAACTAACGCTTTAATATTTAACAAGGAGCAAAAGTTCTGTAAATCAACTCTTATTTCTATCTCTAATAAGGTAGTTGTAAGCTAAGAAATGAAATAAATGTACTTATACGGATTTCTTCTATTTTTTTTCACAGAACATTTTACGGAAGCTTTTCAAGAAGAATGTGTGAAATGCACAGAAAAAGAAAAAGAAGGGGTTAAAAGTGTTATCAGTTATATTTATAAGAACGAGCAGGAGTTCTGGAAGAAGATCAAAGCTAAATATGATCCTGAAAACAAACACGATAAGATATTGAAAGCTTAATTACGTGAATAAATTTAAAAGAATATGCTATATGTATATGAGAAGATGCTATATTGATTCTAATATGAGCTATAAAATTTTGTTTTATTATATAATTTATCATTTTACTTTTTTGACAAAACGTTTTTGAAAAAACACGTTTTATGACAAATTTAATTTTCAGGTGTATAAAATTGTTTAAAAGTTGTGTAAAAGTTAATTTTATAAGAGCTATGTTTATTATGTATTGAATGTACAAAAATATGTTTTAATAAAAAAAAGAAAAACGTTACATGTAAAAACTGGTCATTTATTTCTTATACAGTAATATATACAAAGTAGTTCTAAAAGTCTTGTTATATACACACTACAGTTGGGTTGTGTATGTATTCTGTATGTCTTAATTCAATTTGCAATTTTAAAAATCGCAGACCAAATTGGTATAATTATGATGATGTAATAATATAAGTATTAAATTAAAATCTACGATCTGGAGGAAAAAATAATAGAATGAAAAAGCCGACGTAACTTTTTTGTCTATGTTCAAAGTATTTGAATTTGTATAATTTCAATGATATTAAGTGAGGACCATCATGAAACGTTTCATAAATTCATTTGGATATTACGCGGTACTAAAAACAGTTACTTTCTCTCTCTCTCTTACACTCTAGACTCAAATTAATTAAATTATCACTTAAGTAAAAATCGGAAATTAAACGGATTTCTTTTCAAACGTGTTTTTATGTACCTACGTTCCTAATGCGATCCCTATATTTTTTTTATAGTAGAGTCTATATTGGAAATGAAATAAAACATACACTGCTCAAAAATATATTTCTTAATCACTCAAATAACACAATAAGGGGAAAAAAACAGATTTAGGTAATCATTAGGACTTATTAGCTATGAATTATTAATTCCTCTAAGCAAGAGTGCGCAGTTCAGCGTCGTACTTCTTGACGTAAGTGTTCTCGGGGTCGTATTTAGCCCTCATACGGTTCCAGTAATCGGGCTCATTTTTAACAAGATGAGCTACAATACGCTTTGCACCCTTCTTTTGCTTTTCTGAACACTTTGAACAGTCTTGCTGGAGAGCTTCAGTTATGTGCGCTGTAAAAAAATAATTGTTTTTGTGTGAATTATTTTAAATTCTATTTGTAAAGTAATTAAATTCAACACACAGACACATACGCACATCGTTACGTTTAATAAATCGTAACATAGTATGCTTAAATTTTTAAAACTTCGCAACCGATTTTCGAGATAGAGTTTATATATATAATACATGCATAATATATTTATATAACCGTGGCTGGTTGCTACTATATTATAAGTATCAAAAAGCTAATCGTTTAAAATATAGTTTAAGGGTGTATTTAGTAAATTATAATTCAAACAGTTTTCGAAAACGTAACATTAAATCGCTTTTAGTACATAATTAGGATATATGACGAAAACGTATGGAGACTATTAAATATGATACCTTTGAGCTCCTTTCCGTCAGCCGAGCATTTACCCTCTTCTAAGATACACTTGATGTATGGCAGAAGCAGTCTTCGGTTATGAAGGATCTCGTTCAGGTCCACATTGTCGTACTTGTCCGTGTATTTGTCTGTTGCAGCCCATGCGACAGCCACGAACAAGCATAATATGATGACGCACCTCATTCTGATGGCTCTACAATATAAGTTATTATTAAATTCAAAGTACTTACGAAAACTCACGAACTAGAACAAAAACTCTAAAATTATAAATTCATTAAATATAATGTATTATCTGTTTTGTTAAATTTTTTCGAATTTGTGCAATATTCAAATAATTTTGTAAATCAGCTAAAGAGAACCTCAATTGTACTAAATGTACGTTTGTAATAAACTGCAAATTTTAATTAAAAGTAAATAATATAGGGACTTGTACCTTTAGTAGAGTTATGATATAGATACGCTAACTTAGATGTGACACTATGAACTGGTCTTGATGT
Organism: Eurema mandarina; assembly: GCA_018238005.1. NCBI lineage: Eukaryota > Metazoa > Arthropoda > Insecta > Lepidoptera > Pieridae > Eurema > Eurema mandarina. The sequence continues at coordinate 4,048 of DWAJ01003747.1, forward strand.
AATTAATTTAGCCATTTATACGCTTAGAAATAAGCAAAAAATGTTTGTTATATAGGATCAAACTATCTCATCTACGCAATAGTTCAAAGTTCTTATATAAATCGCTAAGTCAAGGTTTATAAATTAAGTCTATGACTTAAGTGAGGTATTTGACCTCATGAAGCCTGAAAGTGTATATAATTTTTTTTTTTATTTAGCCTTTTTCTTTACGAAAATCTGGATAAAGTTTTGAAGAGTTTCCTTAAGAATATTTATTAGAATGATTTAAGTTGAAAGACATACTTCTATCACTAATCCATACTAATATTATAAATGCGAAAGTAACTCTGTCTGTCTGTCTTTCCATCACGCTAAAACTACTGATCCGATTAGAACGAAATTTGGTACACAGATGGTCTAGAGCCTAAGAAAGAACATAGGCTACTTTTTAACTGGAAAAAGAGGTTAAAAGAGGGGGAAGGGGAGGGGGGAATATTCTGGCAGTTTTTAATAATTAAGATTATCTCCCTACAGATGCTTTATTGATATCTCAATACAAGGCAGATATTAATTCATGTTTATTAACAGGTATATTAAGGTAAATTTTCTAAAGCTATAAAATAATTATGACTCATTGTATTAACTTGAAATTGAACCTTGACCAACCAAATTTATACACTCCAACGCATCGGCTATGGGCAATAAAATTTAGTTAAATGAAAACTGCATAGAAAAAAAAATAAAGAGAAGTTTTTGTGACAAATTATAATGCTTATATAACTAATTGAATTATTGTTCATCCATCATTTTCAACTGCAGCCCGGTAAGTAGCGAAAGTTATTTGTACTGAAATATTTATTTAAATTTTAAATTATTTTCTAATTTATATTGCTATAAAGGTTGGAGTTGGTATTCTGTAAAAAATTTATTCCGACAGTTGCATATTATCCTCTTATAACTATTTTTATATTTTCTCTTGTGTGGTTGCCTGGAACAGATCACTCTTCTGTGATAGGGTCGCTAGTTACAAATAGTGTATCGAAACATAGTGAATTCTCTAAGAAATAAATAAATAATGTGTATGTTCTACTATGTATGCGTATATATAATATAATGTGTATATAATTTCAGGTACACCATGAAGACCTTTACCATTTTGTGTCTAGTAGCCGCGGTAGCGTTCGCGTCCGCCCGCCCTGAGCAATACACCGACAAATACGATGACATCAACTTAGACGAGATTCTTGCTAACAAACGCCTGCTCATTCCTTACCTCAAGTGTATTCTCGAACAAGGAAGGTGCACTCCCGATGGACATGAACTGAAACGTAAGTTTGGTTTAAATGTTTATTCATTGAAGGTAAAAAAGGAATTTTTTTTTTTTTTATACTATGAAGAGGGGAGACGAGCTGGACGCACTCCTGATGGTAAGAGTAACGCCAGCCCATAGGCAATGCAGTGCTACCCGGAACTTTGCTATAAAGCCCAACTCCGGGCAGGATGCACTACACCGACGCTCCCCACTTTGAGTCATCAGATGTTAAGACTCATTAGCCAGTAATCTCGCTGGCTACAGTGCCCTTCAAACCGGAGCACAGTGACGTTTTCACATCACTGATCAGGCGGTTGAATGTCTGGCACTGTGGGGGTACCCACCCAGTCGGTCTCCTGCGAAAGAGACCTACCCCCGGTAAAAAATGTCACACATAAGTGTATTTTGTTATTGGTACATAGTATTTCCACTGGTATCATTTGCACTAACAGCAACATAACAAAACATGTCAGCACTAACATATATTATTCCTTGAATTTGTCCCCTACTAACTTATACTTATTAATAGGATATTATAGTGTATAATTTTAATATTAAGATACTTTGTAACTTTGAATTTAAATACACTTTTGTAGTCGACTATACATAGTTACGGGTTTAATAATACTATAATAATAATCTCATGTACCTTATGTCAATCTTTGGCTATCGGCTTAGCGAATATGAAAGTACCTAATATTTCTCACAAATTTACAGTTCACATAAAGGAAGCGTTAGAAGAAGATTGCGCAAAATGTACCGACACTCAAAAGCGAGGGTCAAAACGTGTATTGGAACACGTTATTAACAACGAGCCAGACTACTGGAACCAAATCAAAGCCAAATACGACCCTGAAAACAAGACTGTTCCCAGGTACGAGCAGGAACTTCGTCATTGATACCAAAGAATTGCCAATATATTTATGGTTAGTGGTAAGGTGGATAAAAGTAATTTTCGATGTAAACTGAATAAAGACTAAATTATATATTTTTATTATTGATTGTCTCTTTTATTTTTATTTTCCTTATTCGATAAATTATTTAATTAATTAAGTAATTTAGATTCGTACCTTTTTTGGAGTCTAGGAGTTGCTATTTTATGTAAATGAAAACTATCTGTTACCCAGTTGTCATAATACAAGCTCTGCATAGCTTGATACTAGATGGCGCAGTGGCACAAAACATTATAGCCCTAAAACTGATACCGATACTTGAAGTCTTAAAGATAAACTTATAAAATTCCTACAAAAAATATCCATTCTTTGCGTTTCAACTATAGATGTAAGGATTTCATAACATGCTATTTTTATTGTTTAATGCAACCATTCTGAATATAAGGAAAGGATGTTTTACTCGTACAGATATTCTTGGAAAAGGGCAAACCTGTTTTCAGTTTGTAGGGACTATGCTCTATATAAAGATTTTTCTGTTTATGAATCTATGCATTTATTTCTTATAAGTGAAAGGATTACAATCGCTTCATATTTTAAGGTACTGCGTTCATTTGTAAAAGAAATTATTTTTTAATTTCGTGCAACTCGGACTGTGTGGGAATTTTTTATATGATAGCGGGCAACTGAGCACATAAATAGAGGCAAAGTTAGGTGCCCCATAAATACGTTACCGGCATTTAATTAAGGGGAAAAGAAAGAGATTTGTAACAGAAGGGAACTAACAAAAGAAACATAATCCGACTGTGCTCCCATTTACCGAACGAAACCTGGAAATGACATATCTAAGGCCCGTACTTGATATTGGATTTCTGTTGGAAATCTTGTAACGGGTACTGCCACCTCTTCGGGGAACTGCCACCGGGGCTCTTATGTCGGACTCTCCTTTAAAGGGCCACACCGAATAGAACCCCAACCCACTCGGCCTAGCTGCATGTCTCCACCACTTTCGCAAGTGCAGTGCAGTTTGCAGAACCTTAGTTTTTAAGTAAGATTCTTAATTTTTTTTTAGCTCGGTTACAAAAATTGTCATATGTTTCAGAATGAGGTCTATATTAGTCTTATGTATTACCATTGCGTTTGTATACGCTCGGCCTGATACGTATACAGACAAATTTGATGGGATCGATTTAAAAGATGTTTTGGACAACCGGCGGCTTCTGACTCCTTATGTTAAATGTGCTTTGGAGCAGGGAAAATGTTCTCCAGAAGGAAAAGAATTAAAATGTAAGTGTACAAATGAACCTATAACCAATATTCTTTACTAAAGGTAAATCAGTTCTGAGTGTTGCATTTTAGTTATTTGTCATATTTTCTTGTTAGTTCGCATTGAAGTTCGCGTTAGGTGCTAAGAAAGAAAAATTTTTATTTGCATTCCCGATTAAAACCATGGGATATAAAAGCAATTTAAGAATATTTTATAAATCGGTTGTGTTTATTGAGAATCCGTTTAGTCACGGTTGTGCTCGAGTACGTCACAATTATATGTCGGACTGTCGCTTAATTATGACGCGCATGCGCACAAAAAACACCCAAGTTGCGCTCGGGCAGCGGAAACTTCATAAAATGGGTTATTTTAACTTAAATTCACGTTTTGGAGATTTTCGGTCTCATTTAATTTGTGTAAATTTTGAAATTCTTAAACCCATCTTAAATTAAATCAGATTTCATTATAGCATCCTTAGTAAATTTGGTGTAGTATCCTAGAAGTGAAAATAATGAAATATTTTAAAGAAGTTGTATTTAATTTTAATAACAATAAAGTGCAATATGATATTACAGCTAAAAATATATTAAATATTAAATCGATTTTGAAAAACAAATTATAAATTTAAAACAAACATTCTTCGAGAAATCTTCCTGCTTTAAGCAGCCTTGAATGCAGTTCTATTTTAATGTATTTTTAATGAGTAATTTCGACCTTATAACTTTCAATTTGCAGCGCATATTAAAGAGGCACTTGAGAACTTTTGCGAAAAATGTACGGACGTTCAGAAGAATGGCACTCGCGTTGTAATCGCCCATCTTATCAACCACGAGAAGGACTTCTGGAATCAGCTGGTAGATAAATATGACCCCAATAAGAAATATGTCAACAAGTACGAAAACGAATTGAAGGCTATCACAGCGTGATGAGTATACGTGCTAATAGAATTTTTACATCTCATAAAAAAATAATGACGTCAGAAGTATACAAAAAATGCATAATAGACTTGACATTAAGATTGTTTTGACCCCTTTGTAAAAAGTACGTTTTAGCTACAATTGTTTATTTTTTTATACTAGAGGCTTGAAGAATAGCAATAATGTTCTAACAACTTTTAATATTGTTATTCTCTTAAAATATGTAGTTATAAACAAAAAATATAAGTTTTATTTTTACCCATAATTGTTTTCACATATCAATCACAAATTATACTTAAGTCAAATAAGGTATCATAATGAACGCCTTCTATAAAAATAAAAAGTGATTCGTATAGATTGTGCTTTATTTTTCCAGCAGGTTTAAAAATATACGTAATTTTTATTTTAACTTATTGTGCAAGAAACGGTTCGTAAATGTCCTTGTATTCATCATTTGGATCGTATTTTTGGATCAAATCCTTAAAAGCGCTCGGTTCATTTTCTCTAATGTACTTGACGACTCTTCTGGCCCCAGATTTTTGTTTATCAGTACACTTGGAGCAGCCAGTTTGCATAGCGTCCTTTATGTGTCCTGAAAACGTCAATTATTATATACTCTAAGCAAGTCAGATTTCGTTCAAGTCATTCATTTGTTACCTAGGTATATAAAAAGAGTGCAAAACTCGATGAAGGTGCATGATATAAAGTTACAGGTGGGATGGGTACAGCATAGTAGGTGGGAATGCAAAAGCGACCTCCCGCCCCGACACAAAGGCCAAAATGTGGAATGAGAGGGTTTTAGTGGGTATTCCTGGCCGTGCGGCGTGATAACAGCCCACCAATACCTCTGGCCAGGCGAGCCCCACATACCCCGTCGCAACTAACATCTTTACGGCGGGAATGCTTATAGGCATTTCCCTCTATAAAAATAAAAAAAAGGATGGGTACAGCATGAACGAAGTCACATATTAAACAAGTGGGGAAGCCATCGAAGGCAACTGTTGTTTTTATTTTATAGATAACAGCTTAAAATTATAATTAAAAGAACCCGATTTATTTTGAAAAAGTTTGAAAACGAATGAAAAAGGTAATTATTTATTACAAAATACATTACCAGTATAAACCAACAAGTAAAAAACTGATACAAAATACTGATAAAAACAAACAGAAGGAAATCTGATTTATTTCTGTTATTTTGAGTTATGCTTCGTTACATCTAATTAAATAGATTCTGTTTTACAATTTTAAAGCCTTCATAAAGTAAGTTTTAAATGTTTTTAACATTCAATATGTTCAAAAAGTATATTTATAATTGTAATCCACATAATTGTTTGGGTTGTTTCATATTACTTTGTGCTATGTAAATATACGGTAAAACCCTGTTTTATTTATACTTAAATCATATAGAGGTGAAGTTATTGAGGTTGTACAGGAGACCGATTTTGCTTTTCTTGTCTTGAATCTGTACCATAAAGTTACTAAGTGGGACAATTACCTCCGTAACTTAGAATATAAAAGAAATATATTAAAAATGCATTATAATATCTACCTAAAATACCCTAACATCATTTTTAAAATAACATTAAAGGCTTTATAATAATCTGAATCTGATACTTACCTCTTAGTTCAATCCCTTCTGGTGTACACCTTCCTTTCTCCAATAAGCATTTAATGTACGACGACACCAATCTTTTGTTTGACAAAATTTCGCCAATGTTTATATTATCATACCTATCTGTATATTGATCAGCTATAGAAAAAGCTACAAAGCACAGACAAATGAAAATAACTTTCATTTTGATGTTTTAGATTAAAAACAAAGGACTCTTTTATCGACGGGTACTATTTCAGTACAATGATCATCTTAAGGATCAATTTTTCTTATATACTAGTAATCAATGTTATATTAGCATTGTTTGAAAAAACCCGAGCAGATGTTGTAATCGGTTGTATTGTAAGGATGAATAATTAGTTAATCATCGTAAAAGGACTAGAAATTAACAATGTAACTAGCTAAGATCATACTGATAATTCCAAGTATTGCCAGAGTATTTAAATAAAAAAAAAGAATATTATGTTATAGAATATAAATCTATACTAATAATAAATCTGTAGAGAGGGCAATTCTGTACATTAAATATATTTCCAAAATAACTATCAGGGGGTCATTAGGGATCAATACTGATGCCGAAAATGCAATTAGTAAAATTTTTGTTGTATAACCGTTATAGAAACAAAAACTACTAGACAAATTTTAACGAAACTTGGTACAATTATTCTTCATACTTCTGAGCAGGTTATAGGATACTTTTCAACACACTACAATCAATAGGAACAGAGCAGTGAAGGAAAATGTTGGGAAAACGGGAGAAGTTGCTCCAATTTTTAAGCTTCCGTCGCGTGTACAGCCGTAATGGTAAAAGCTACATAGAAAACACGCATTACGAAAATATTCTCCTTAAGATTATGTAAAAAATATACTAGGACAGCATATGTCTTATATCTTTTATGGTTAACTCACAATAACACGTGTAACTTCCGATAGGTCGATTCGAAGATTTCTGATTATATTTGTTTACTTTTACTTTTATTACACTCTCAGTCAATCCTAATTAAAAAGTTATTAATTATTAAGAATCATAGAAATCGATATAATAATACCAAAGTTTTGTTTAAGTTTCTAAGTTTTTAAGTCCATTTTTTACGAAAACACGACGGAAACGCGGACGAAGTCGCAGGCGACCGCTAGTTTTAAATAATATTAATTATGTACAGTCAACTAAATGTAGATCATACATTCGAACTCAGAAATAATCTAAACACTGAAAGATTTCTTTGGTTGAATCTTAAAAATTACTCTTGATATGTATGTATTTTGCTCTTGTCACGAAACTTATTTATAGAACCATTCAGTGCTAAGACATTTTTGAATATTAAATGTGTTAAAATACCTATTGAATTCGGCTGTGGAATTGTACGCAAATATCTATTAAGACTAATTGGTTCTTGAAATCAAAGTATTATATATGTGTCAAATAGAGTTAAAAAAATTCTTACCTTATACTATTTCAGTAAAATATATTTACCAAAATATGACATGTACTATCTTGGAATATAATATTCCGAAATATTAGAGCAGCATACCTATTTTGTTTCATCGCAAATTATTTTTTAAATATATTTTTACTGTTGAACAACATTGCAATTATTTATCATCTATCATCTATCTAAGTATCTATCAAGCACTAAATTATGATCTTAATATTAGTTTTGAAAGAAAATAAATATATTCTAAGTAAAAATCAAAAGTCAGGTTGTTAATTTTTATTAATTTTACAAATTATGTTATTATTCTCTCGAAAGTTCGGTTTATGGTTGTAGGTAATTAGCTCATGACTGTATTATAATAGAACTTCCTTGATATAAGATTATCTATACTGATAACAATTGATCTTGGTAATACCATTATTACCTAATAAATGTATGTTTATGTATAAGAAAAATAATTACTACAATTCAAATCATATATTTTAAAAAAGTAAACAAAAATTCAATGAGTTATAAAACATTAAAAGGCTTATAATTTCAGTTGGTTAATTTAAAGGGCGAGTCCTTTAGCCTTAGCGCGTTCTTCGTACTTCTTCTTGTATTTGCCTTCAGGGTCGTACTTAGCGCAGAGCTCGTTCCAGATATCTTGCTCCTTGTTAATCAGATGCTCAATGATCGTATAACTGCCCTTTTCCTGAGCCTCAGTACACTTAGAACAGCCAGATTCCAAAGCATCCTGAATGTGATCTGTAAAGTTTTGCAAATAATTATATACGTTTCGCAACGTCATTGAATCACGGAGTGATAATTATGTACTGTGAATCTCGTAACAATATCGCAGTTTATTAAATTTTATACAATAATAAATTATGCTTATATATACTAGAATACTCTTTGCAAAGATCTCTTTGATCTTGAAAGAATAATACAACTCGGCATTTTGTACAAAATCGTACAGTATTTTATTTTAAGCTTAGTAGACTTTCTATGGTAAACTAAATAGTATGCTCATAAAAATTTTACCCTTTAATTCCTTTCCTTCAGGGCTGCACTTGCCCTTTTCAAGCAGACAGTTACTGTAGGCTACCAGCAGCCTCTTGTTCTCCAGGATCTCCTGTATGTTGATGTTGTCATACTTATCAGTGTACTTCTCGTTCGCGAAGACAGCCACCAACACACAGCACAGCACAACAAATTGACCGGCCATCTGAAAATTTCACCAAATAATCCTCACTTTTTTCCAACAACCAAATATCACAAACGCTGAACAATATCAACATGTTGTTCTCGACCTACCATTTTAATGGTTCTAATGGTAAGACTCAACTGTGACTTATGCTTCTCGACGTAATTGTACGGTTTATATACCTGGTAGTTAGAGCGAAGTTTTAACCATTTAATTTACTCCTCAGTTTCTATTATAACCGTCACATAAAAACTCGCTTGAATACATGGTGTTATTATTAATGTGATTTTCAAGGAATAATTATAATGAAACCACGATTGTGGCAAAAAGCAGCCGTGATTCAATGGAAATATGTTAATCTTCTGAATTATTGTCGTCGATGATTTAGTTTAGCGATCTAATTGTAATGGTCATAATAAAGGCTATTGTCTGTTAACCTTGATTCGTCTAACATAAAGAATATGACTTATTTTTTATAATATGTGGGGAATTTTTGTCTGATACAATGTTGATATGTAGTGATATAGTTGTACATGCTCTAGGTAATTATGGTGATTTAAATAGGCATTTGTGTTTATTATATTGTATATAACTAATAGTTTCAGCAGACACTACTTTTGTTTAAGATTTATTAAGTTTTCAACTTAAGAACATACTAAAGGATTTAAATAATGTCAAACAAAACAAACAATGTGTACGATAATCCAAGAAAATTGCTTTCAGTTGATTTTTGAAACTTTTAACTTTAGTTGATCCGGGCTATAACTTTTCCTTTTTATAAAAAGTTGTTCATGATAGATAGATAAGATATATAGGATATAATAGTTACAGATTGATTGCATGTGATTGACCTGCAATATGTACGAGACATATAATTTTGTGGCATAATAGTGTCATTTTCTATTGCGACAATAGACGCAATTTCCTAGCACGCAATTTGTTTATTTCCCTATTGTTCGAGTCTGTGAAACACTTGCCAAAATGTCGCTCCTATAATTATTCTATACTCATACAAATATTTAATGATTGCGAATATTGGATGAATTGTGAATTATATCCCCAAACTAACGTGCGCAGTTGTGAGCTATTTAAAATTTACAAATATACTATACTTTTATAATATTTAAATTAGAAGTGGAAGAGACGCAAAGTTAAAGCAATTACTATATTGAGAGAAGATGTACCTATCCTTCGAGTACCTTATATCTACCCTACACCTACCCTTTGTTTCTCTGAGCTGCGTTAGAACTTTCGTACTTCAGGGAATATGCTAAAAAATATTGATCGAAATTGGTTGACCTGATAACGAGTTAGGCACTTGTTAACACGTTTTGCTATTCATATTTACTCGTATACCTATTGTAGATTATAGACATCACGATTAGACGAGAAAAACTGTCCCCTGTGAATAATTTGGGAGCAATCCAATAACAATGCGTATTAAGATCGCTTCTTTCTAGTTAAAACTTCTTATGGATGTTCTATATAATCTGCCACAAGT
>DWAJ01003748.1:0-14146 GCA_018238005.1 Eurema mandarina
GCCTGCCGCGCACGTCGCTCCCCGCGCCCGCGTCCGCGCCCGCGCCCTCGCAAGCGCCCGCGAGTCGTCTGCCCCCGAGGAACTTCACTATATCGTCCCGTTCTTCGGTCAGGAATAGGTAAGCCTCCGCGACCTTGAACCTTCTGACCCATCAGCACGCGGTCACCATACTCGACGTTAACTAATCGTTACTAATTTCTTACAGCACATGCAAATCACATATATATATGTAGGCAAGGGTCAGTACATTATATACACAATGTTTGCTAGAAATGAAAAATAATAGAGCGTAATATGAATTATATAGTTTTAGATTATATAACATCAATGGATAAATACTGGTACATACAACTTTTACTAATGAATTAGGAAACCTAATATACTAATAAATAAAAAACAACACCGCTATTGCAACACGGATCGAATTGTATTTTGAATAGAATTTAAATATATCGCAACAATAAATTAACTAATATTTTATTCTGAGTTATCGTATGGTTGAAGTAAACGCCGATTTTTATTATAAAATGACGTGACCCTCGTTCCATTTAGTAAAGTCTTTATTCACACTTACTTGTTAATAATTATGTTTACTAAAATAAACTCTTTATATATGGTTCTAACAATTAATCGCATTTAGGAATTATGGTTAACAAAGAAGATATCGTTTGCTCATTTATGTAAGAGTACGGAACAACGTTATTTTATCACATTCATTGTTACCTTTTAATATCGTACGTAAATGGAGTAAATAATCCTCCTAAACACGTGTGATAGTAATGAGTTCGCAAAACATATATTTTATGAATTTAACTATAATTTATTATATTATCTAGGTACTAAAAGTTCGCAAACCACATCTGACATTTGCCGGTGCAGGTGCAGTGTCATTGCGATATTACGGGAAATGTCTGATAGTTTCGAGTCAAAGCTCCTCACTGTTAGGTACATGTAAGTTGTAGCTTGCACGAAACAGTGATATTCGCTATGAATGTGCGATAACAACCCGTTCCGTAAGATGCAGACCACTTAAGCTTTTGAGAATAAACTTGTCAAGTACAACAACTACTACATTTCTTTTGAGGTGCTCGACGCAAAATCCATTACCTCGGACCCTGATTCATGAATTAATAAGATCAATGCATTTTATATTCAATATTCATAAACACACGTACAATTGAGGCGAGCTGGTTATTCTCTACGCAAGTTCTTAATTTTTTTCAGATTTATTTTTTTACCTACAGGCAGAATTTTAGAGTGAAATAGAAAATTTATAACAAAAAAATTGTTTAAATACACAAATGTATTTTTCTACACTAAGAAATGATTTACATTGTTAAACGTTATTTTATTGAAATAATGTAAAAAAAGTTACAGCTCATGTAAAATATTAACGGTTTTCAGTTCGCGGATTTTTTCTTCAGGTATGCTTTACCTTGCTTCTTGCCACATTTTATGACTCTATGTAAATAGGAAGTGCCTTTAGGTTTTTATTCGATCTTTCATAAAACGATTATTTTTTTTCATAGACTCGAGAATTCGATATAGGTAGAGATAATTTTCAGATTGCCTTTTGAATTTCTCTAAAAACCTCTAAAGGCTTCGGTGTCGCGTAATAAATAGGTAGGTACAGCAATATTTTTGGCTCAATTGCAACCGAAATATAAAAATATCAATATTTTAAATCATTGATCTCTTGAAATGTCCAAAATTACGAAGTTTAAACATATAATTTGATGCTAAAAATATTTGACCAAGAATAAAAATATATTATAATGTTACTGTAATCACATTTAATTTAATAAGAATTAGTTAAATTATTATTTAAATGAAGCTAATACATATAACACTCAACGAAATTAATAATTTATTAAAATAAACGGCAGTAAAATGTTTAATGTAAATTATTATTGGAGTAGAAATAAGTATAATATCTCTTAGCCGCGTTGTCGATAAGCGCGTTACAGTTTCTTTGAAAATATTCAAGGATATCTACTTACTTAAATAACAAGTGCACTATTCTTAATAATCGTTTTAATGAACTTTGCGACGGAAATTTTCCCCACGCGTATTTTAATATATATATGTAGGTTTTATTTGTTGCTATATCTTCACTCGTGTGTCTTATAACACCTAAACCATATTTAATGTTAAATCCAAAACCAATAGAAACGCGATTACCGTTAGATATCGTTCTGCAAAAACATGAAGATAAGAACAGATATTGTCGTGCGGCGTGAAATAATTTCCAAGAGATCGGATCCCGCATACCAAGCGACTCTTGCCGCTTTCCCCTTGAACACAAATTGTTTAAATAGCTTACTTTGCCAGTGAATTTTGTATAGTGACACCCAATGCTTCCCGCGTTCATACTAAAATACCCATTACGATTGAGAAATAAAAAATCATGGTCACATTCACTTCCTCAAGCGTACAGCGCGTAAGCTCATTGTTATTATATTAAGGTATAATAAATAAATAATGCAACTATTTAAACGCGTTTATATGAAAATCTTTATTATATTTCGGTTTATTCGTTGCTATTTGTGTAAGGCCCTTTTGGGTCAATGCATCGTTTTATTTAGTTATATTATGTATTATGTTGGTACTTTGTACTGGGATAAAAATTAGCTTTTGTACGACGTAATGGCTTTACTTGTATAGAAATATCGATACCGTTGATTATTATTATATACCTGGGTATCAGAAATATTTCTAAACTACTTATATTCAAGCTACTTGAGATTTATGTTTAGCAGTTCAATGTGATGTAATTATCCTAGATTTGTCGAGTTTCATAGAGCAGTCAAATTGCAGACCAGCGTAGGTATTTACATAAATGGGTTTTGTACCTAACGCGAGAGCATTTATGATGAAACTTACGTTTCGACCTGTAATTACTCTGATTTCCTTTCAAATTGAAAATAGTTGGGATTTATGCGGTAAATTGTAGATTATTATTTACTCTGGAGGACACAATAATATATAAGTTAGGTAAAACAAGTTGTAGCTTTTGTCGCAGAAAAGATATTACAATTTACATTTGTTCCGTTTTGGAAAAAGGTCTTCCCAGGATGTACAGTTGAAATGTTTGTAAACAATTTCAGACTAGACAGGTAGATGACATGAGCAATCTGATAAACGGGGTCAGGGTCACTCCGAGTTATTGTTACACTTGAGCTCGGCGCTAATCACGAGCGCTAATACCTATTACGGACAGTACTTAGCACACTACACGCGGCCTTTGTACGCGTTTTATACTACAGAGTACTAAACTAGTGCAAAAATGTTTGGAAGGGACGCTCCGCCGAACAAGGACGTTGGTCGCTAGGCACAGAGCGATTGCAACTTTAAGGCTCTCATTGATTTATATTTCGCGCAACCGCTTTTTAAAATAGTATTGTCTCGTTCGCGCAGGACAAAAATATGTGTCGTATTCATTTTCGAATAAATGTCAATGTCGATTACCGACCGTTGTACATACAGGAAGAGTCTGGGCGTATTGCTATGATGTCTGCTGACTGCTCTATTTAGTGTAGGTACTTATAATATGTAGCAAGGACACCCGAGCCGACTACGACAAGGATGTAAGATATTGATTGTAAACCATTCGATAGTATCGGTTAAGTTGTTAGCGCTAATGTTACCTTAGTAATAAGACCTCGGCAACCTTCATGTATTACATTGAAAATAAACTCGTAGAGGTATGTTATAATATAATGTGTGTAAATGTCATTATCCCATTCTCAAAATATCACACTTGCAGCGTTTATGACGCAGTACGTAGGTAATAAACGTGAAAGAATGATATTAGGTATAACTATTGAATTGATCTGAAAGTCGTTATCTAACAATATAGTGTCATATTGCGACAACTAACGTGTTCATATTCTCTAGCGATTGTTTGTTATTTTTATTTTAGGATTAATAATAATGAAAAAAAGATTTTCCTAAATTATGTATGAAAGTATATTTACGTTGACATAACTCTTTTGTTATAACAATGTTTTATAAATAATTAGATATTATGCTAAATATTTAATCTAATTCCGATCAGACAGTTCGAATAAGTTAGGTATTCGTAAGGTATATTTTTTCGTTTCGCTTATTAAGTATCAAATTATTTCCTGTATTGATAATATCAAATTTAGATGACAAGTGCAAATAATATTGTGGTGTTCTCTGATTTCTAGACAATTCTATAATTTATTGTTGCACGGTTGTTTGGAATTGTAAAAATTGCTTTTTATAATTTTTTTCAAAATCAGCAGGTAAATACACAAGAATGAGATAAATTAAAAAAAATGTTTGATAATAATTAATAGTGATATCAGTATTGCAAACCCGCCAAGATCCAATTTAACAAACCTATAAAATTCATCAAATTTTCAGTCTGCTTTGTACCAGACAGTCAGATTCAGTGTCTTGGTCAGAAAAATATCAAGCATAGGTATATAACGAATTAACGTGGTCGTCATACAATTCGATTATATTAAGATAGTTATGTTATGTTACCACATTCATTACACTTGTAAGGGATTTGATTTAATTTCAGTACATGTTGCCTTTGTAGGAAGCTAGCTTGCACGGCTGGCGATCTCTACAAGCAACAAGATCGATTTATTGGTAACTACTTGGTCATAAATACTTGATTTCTTTTTAATTGAGCGTATTATGAAGTGTTAGTATTATACCGTTCGCCAACAACCTGCAGATTACGATTTGTTGCTGTAATATTCCATTGACACTTGATGCCGAACTAGAGTACTTAAATACAACGTTCAATTTGCGCAACGTAACCCGATTGTAGGGCGGAACTGTATAACTGTATAACTGTATGGTGGCAATACAGGCATTAGGCTGTAATTCATTGAAATGTAACCTGTTGCCGCCGGTGGGTGTCTACACTTACAAGTGGGATAGTTTACGAAACAAATAGAGCGATGTGAAAGCAATGCAGGTTTTGTTCGCGTAATACCCTACATTTGATACTGCGCCATATTTAGAACATTTCCTTAATATTTCTAGTAATATCAACTGTTGCAATAACTATAAATAAAATGATATAATGAGGAAAGAGAAAGGTTATTTGATTAATTATTATTTGAAGCACGCGTTTAAATGCATGTTTCCGTTTGTTTTTTTATTTATGATACAAACATTTACTTAAGATAAAATAAAAATATATTCCCAATAAATGCCATAACAGAAAACTTATCTATCCGAAGTTATTGTCTGTTCATGATTCAGTTTTATTCAATGATCAGTCAAAAGAATTGCTGTAATTTGCAAGTTTAACTAACTTGAACTCACGATATGACTGTCGTAATAATGTAACAAAGTTAATTTTTTCAAATTGACTTTGAGGAAAGAACATTTCATCACCGCTTAGTGCTCGGAGCCAAGGATTGGCACGATTTAATTGTGCATATTGTCTAAATACAAATTGTTCGGACATGTGCTCAGATGTGGGTCAAGCCATCTGATTAATATTTTGCAATTAATATTAACGGTGAGATAAAGACAGGCACGCTTATGAGACGTTATTGACGAGTTTAATGTATTATGATACTTTTTACTTTTTTATTTTATGTTTTTGTTATACCATATTCATTATAGTTGCTGAAGGCTTCTGCTTATATTATAGGTTTTTAAATGTTGTTCATTAGGTAATTATGTTATTTAAAAAAAATCCGAAAGACTTAAAAACGTTAGTAGATCCAAGCTTAAATGTTGAAACTGAACATTATTCAAATAGTGGGTTCTTAGTTGGTAGATGTTTAAAATTTGTCTTATTTTTTTATTTGTTAGTCATTTAATTAAACATATTTAACTTTTTTGTGCAACAAAAATCAAGATACGCAATGACAGATATAAAATGTAGCATCGAATTGAATCATCATTAATAAACTGGAGAGTAGACATTGTGTCCATATCTTGATCGATAGGTGTTTGAATTATAATAAAGCTTGTTGGGATTAAATTTCATAACCGATGACCTTCAATCATCAGATTATCAAAACTTTTACAATGCTCTATGGAGCGGGACTAAATAGCGGCCGGGACAGCAAGTTAACAAGACATTGTATGTCTAACACGTTAAACTGTGCATCGTTAGTCGTCAATGGCAGTTGCGAAATGTACACCGCATTTGTTATCACGTAGCATTCAGTATGGAACGGCTAGATGTATAAAATACTAGCCGTGCCTGGCGGTTTTTCGCACGTAATTTCCGTTCCCGGGGTAATACCAGGATAAATGATATCCTATTTGTTAATCAAGGATCTAATCTACTTGCATGCCAAATTTTAGCAAAATCCAATGAGTAGTTTTGGAGTGAAACAGTAACAAACATCCATACTCCTAAACTTTCACATTTATAAGTAATATTAATAAGACTAGCTGTGATCTACGTACTTTGTAGGTACTACGGTCTTGTTTTATAATCAAACATTGTTCGTAATATAATTCATACAATCGTATTAATAATTAAAACTAACACTTGAATACTACGACGTTGTATTAAGAGAAATACTCACATATTTAGCGACAGTCTCAAAAAATAAGGCCTCGAAAGATAGAAACTTACATCATCTGTAGACACAGAAACGGTTAACTAATCCGTATATTTAACTAGATGCTGTCCGCGACTTCGTTTCGGAATTATTAATAGCGGCATAACGTCATTCGATACCATCGTTTAATGATAAATTTAACTGACAACCTTTTGGGTCTTATTGGATATATTTACCATCAAACATACAGTAGGTCATACAACAAACATTTTATATAGAAATGTTTAAGTCAAGTTCGAAGTTCTACTATCGTTATTTAATAATGGTTGAAACTTAAAAGCAATATTTGCATATGAGGTATAAGATTAAAATTAAAGTGCACAATGTAGTACAGATCGCATATAAAATGAGAACTATTATAGGTCCTCACTACTCAGCTCATTCATAAATCAGTCTATACGTAGTTAGCATATAATTTTAATGCGTTTGTGAAACGTTTGAACTTTCGCCCTTTTAAATTATGCGTTTGGAGTCACAGAATACGCGTACCCTTGACATAAACGTGTATCTCGGTGACCGACATTTGCGTTTTTCACTTTTTTTTTCAATATAAAGATTAATATGAATTTATAAATAAGCTATGTTGTACCCTACGTATAAACTTACTTCACTAATTACTTATTTTATAATAGCCCGATTATAAAGTCAACATAACCGTATAAATCTAAAACGTATATCTTTATAATTACGAATGAGTTAACTTGATGGCCTCATTTTAAGTCTATTATGTCATATTAAAGATGTGTAAATTGCAATAAATTATTTGGATGCTAATTTTAAAGCTCGATGAAAAGCGTTTAAGGCTGTTTTCTTGTTGTGCATCAGTGGACCGTTAAAGTATTCTTGCGTCGCGCTGGTGTAGCCTACTAGCCTTTGAGAACAGGTTATTACTTAATGCATTATGAAGTAGAGACAATACTATTGTATACGGATTTACGTCCTTAGTCTGGTTTAATCGTTATCATTTGAATATTTGAGTAACGGTATCGTCTTACGTATCAAATAATCCTTAGATATTTATTGATTTCAGTATTTTGGTTTGATATGATGGAAAATTATTAAAAAATCATTGTTCTTATTGCTATCTTAAATCTTAAACGTTTATCAAGTAGCGTCCTTGATAAGGTTGTATTACCTATAGGCGTTGGCAACATTCACAAATTACAATATTACAGGCAGGTCTCGTGATTGTTAGCACCACGTCCGGTTCTACCAATCACAGACAATCGGTCAATGTTAAACTTAAACGCATTACTTGCCAAGGGTTATAGATCTAAGATACTGTTATTGTTTCAAATCCTATAACTTATGGAGAGGGTATAATATCAGAAACTAAGTACACAGACTATCTTAAATGTACACAATACGCTTGATATCTACAAGAATGGTAGGTACTATTACTTCCCATCCGTATTTTCGTTGTCTATGTTAATACTGTTACTTAGTACACGTTAGAAAATTGCCTTCATAAAATACAAATTTAACATACGAATGTAGGTGAGATTGGAGCCACCTAATGTTAAATGCATAGTTAAAATGGACACAAGTTTCCACTTATGGTTGGTCTGATATTCATTTATAGTAATCTGACCTTGTGTCATACAAACAAGCCAAAGGATATTGGAGATGTTTCTTTGAGGAATTTGGATATTTTACCGATAAATACTAGTCGTTACAGATAAGCACATGTTGCCATATTTGTATCTAGTTAGTATTGCAACTATGGATAAGATTGACATAAGTCATTTGGTCATACCTACCTGGTACCTCTGAAGATTTCTCTTTAAGAGGGTCCAACCCCTCTTGCTACGTGTTTAGTTTTGATTATGATTCGATAGTACTTTTATTATAAGTTGTTAAAACGCTAATTAAGTTATTAGTTTTAAAATGTTAAGCATAACATGTGAAAATGTTGTTAGTAGTAATATGCAGATACGAACTAGAAAGCAGATTGATAGTTACCTAATATTACGAACCTCTTTAAAACTAACTCTCTTTGAAATATTTATGTGAATATTAAGAGTAAAGATTGCACTTTTAATTCCGACGAAAATATGTTATTGATCTGCGGGTCATTTGTAACCATGTCAAGTTCTATGAGATAACATTCAGTGTCATAATAGTCGTGAATTGAGCAAACCCGCGTGGCTGCGAGATCTGAGCAATCGTGGGTAGAGTTATGATCTATTATATTTTATTGTGTTGGAATTAAATAAATGCGCAATAAAAATAAAATTAGTAAGACATCTTACGTATAGCATAGGGAATAAACATTTATTTATTATTAGATTCATAATTAAAAATAAACTGCTTACGTAAAAACTATGTTAACGAAAATATTTTAAATTTAAAATATTAAGTAAACATTTTAAATATAATATCATTTCAGCAATAACTGTAGCGTTAAGGATACGCATACGTAATTAATTAAAAACTAAACAAAGTGTAGATATGTATTATTAAAGTAATATTTATGAAGTATCCGCTTTTAAAGTTTTTGCAAGCAACCTACCTACCTATTATAATACCTCATTTTTTTGCTATCAAATCTTTAATATTGCAATGTAATTGTCACAATCTCAAACAGAGTGACTGTTTCGACAAAACTACGTGGGTATGTCTAGACTTCCTGACTAAAGTTTTAGTTATATACCTAAAACCTTTTTGAGGTAAAAATTAAAGAAAAATAAAAAATAATTATACAGCATCTAAGGCATTTTAAATATCTAATTAAACTATTCTTACTGGTGTAGATCTTGATTTACGTTGGATTGTATTTCATTCCTTATTTTGGTTACAACCTTTTACTACGTCATGATTTGAAATTTAATAGCGAGCGACAATGCTGGCCGGTTAAATGGTCAATTAATTCGAACATTTCTATTCTATTCATATAACATAACTTGTTTATCGGTTGCCAGCCAATATCTAATGTTTATTCTGTTATAACAATGCAAATATTTCCATGAGTGAAAGTTTTTCACCCGTCAATCTGCTCGGCGTATACTAGTTTAAATGAGATTTCATTGTTGTTTATTTGTATGTCTTACACCAACATATCGGATAAAAATTTGTTAAAGCTTTCTTAATCAACATGAATTAACTTTAACATTTTTACAATAAAACCACATTTATCTATTTAAGGTGACTTTCTATTTTGTTCGCTGTTTAAAAAATTAGTAGGCACTTCTTAAGTTTAGAAAAATAAACTATTGTTTTACATACTTACGAAGTCTAGGCAAATAAAATATTGTACTAAAAGGCCAGGACAACATAATATTATCAAATACCGTTGAAACAGATTTGAAGTTTATTATCTCAGCAGTGAACAAGAATTTATGTGAATGTCAATTATGTTGTATGAGTAGCGTGGTATGGTCACCGTTGGAGCGATATAACTGTGTTGAGTAATCCCTAAGTAGTATCTATACAACTACATAGTAGGTACTAAATTATAAAGTGTCTATACGTTGCAATTTATATGGCAACAATCAGTTGCTATTGGTTCTATTGTTAGATATTATAGTTATAGAACATATTAGTAATTTGCTACACATATTTGCCATAGTAAAGTATCTATTTTAACACAAAAGGAAGTAAGTCTGTTATTCTTATGAAAAATCTATATAAAGTCTTCTGATATGTTCTTATATGTTGATGAATTTCGATTAAATATGCAAAGTATTTTGCTCTTAAACGATAAAATTCATATTACGATTAGTATGTTAAGCAGTTCTAGAGAAAGGGTGACTCGTAAAAACAGCGTTACGATACAAGTTTAAAATTATCTATGTATCCAATTCGATATAAATACAATTTGCATTCATTTGAAAGATTTGAATAGTCATAATTTTGTAATTAGTTACAAATTTAATATGCACTTCTAAATCTGTAACATTTCTTTCACACGACCGCACCTAGCGGTAAGTCAATACAAATCTCACATTATGTACCTGACGTGTATTATGAAACTAATCAATATTACATTAACATTACAAACTGTATCATACGTGAGTCAATACATATATTGTTTATTTATATTTTATCTGTGTACTAATTGAATTTAATCGTTGTTCCGATTTTTTGTGTCTTTTCTAGAATTTTCGTCATAAAGATTTTGTTGACAATACTTTAAAGAACAAAACCATCAATTTAACTGAGGTTATATTACAAGGACTAGCCTATTTCGACCAATTTTTTATAAGCTTTCTTAAAACTTTTCCAACACTTATTTTTTATTATATCAAACCTGCCTGTTGTTTTATATTATTAATTATCTCGAAAGTTTTTCAATGTATGAAAGTGATGTATAAAAATCTGAAAATTCCTTAGCCTTATCTTAAGTTTTAATTGTGCAATGTTTCAATTAGCTAATTACAAGTCATGCTGTATCGGGCTGCTTCGAGAACGGCTTTATATAGACGGTCCTAGTTACAAATAAATCGCGTTCCTGTCTTATGAAATTCAGAAGGACCTAGTTTTTAATTCCAAGTCTATAATTAAAATAATATATATTTTTACATTACTTTTTGGTCAAAACAAGTGCCCTAATAGGTTTTTATAATATATATAATGTTACTTCTTTTTAATGTCAATTTTGAACCAAAAATAATAATTAAGTACATAGTTGTCTAATTAATTATCTAGTATTTACAGCGTCGCCATTTAAGCAACTCATAAGTATTTTTAGGCGATCATTATTTAAGATTATTTGAAGTAGCTAAAGTTATAATTAAGCTTCGATTTTATTCTATAGCTACTAAAATTATGGTACTCGACTTTTTTAGTTAAAACTAACAAAGTCGCGTCACTCAATTTTATACTAAATATTCTCCCATTCGCATTTCAGTGCTGCAAATGGCCGGTAGTCTTCTTGACATATACTTTACCTACAAAATTGCTTTGTGTTTTATTTTAACATTATGATATTTTAGAAACGGTTATTTTACGTGACGCTTCTAATAAAAATGACGTTGTGTTTAAATAAAGATTAAACCAAACGTAGGGGCAGCATTTATTATTTCCCAATATTTAATACGTCGTTATCTCTCAGAGTTGCGACATTCATATTCATTGTGGTCCCGTTTGAAGATATATGATAAATGTAGAGCTCATACATAACCAATGTGAATTTTAAGAGAATATAATATTAATGTGACCACCTGGAGGTACACAACACTCTGTTTCTTGTCTTGAAACCTACTTTACTTCTTGCCTATACTTATTTACTATTATGTAACGGTATAATAATGAATGCACTAATCTTGTTCCTAAAAGTGTTATTGATATAGTACTGAATATTTCTCACAAGAGCTGGTAGTAATTATCTATATATATAAAAATGAATTGCGGTTCGTTAGTTTCGCTAAAACTCGAGAACGGCTAAATGGATTTATTTTATCTTGGTCTTAAAAATGTTCGTGAAAGTCTAGGGAAGGTTTAAAAGATGGAAAAAATTGGAATAATCGCCGAGAAAACTATAAAAACAGCACTTTTCCATTTCCCATATAAACGTTTAAGAAACAATAATTATAGATCTAATTACTGCGGCACAAAGTTGAAATTAAATAGAGATTAAAAGTTTCTATAGGAATTCGCCATTTTATCTGGAGTTTCATAGTTGTCAAAATGTTAAATATTGGTTGTCAAATAAAGTGAACGCACGGGTCAGGAAATTTGTTCACATAAAAGAGTTTTTACTATTTACCCGTTATAATACCCGTGCGAAGCCGGGGCGGGCTGCTAGTTCTATATAAATGTCTTCATTTCTTCTATACATTTGATAGGAAACAGTAGCTCATAAAACTTTTGCAATTGGTGTGAATAGAACACTAAAATATAAATCCATGTTATTACCGATTCCAAGCAAGTACCATGAGTCGAGATTGGCAAGAACACACTCATAAATGTGTTTATTTTAACTGCATTTTTCATAAGATATACCTGTTCTGGAATGCACTTAAATCATTATCAATGATACTAAAAATTGCAAACATTCCAACCCAAACAGGGCGTTCATTGAACAAACATTAAATACATAGAAGTTTTTTACTTCACAAGATACTAAAGGCACCCAAATAATATTATTTTTAATTAAAGCTGTAAGGAGCTAGTCTGTTCAGTAATGTTTTTATTTTATTTACCGCAAATGAACCTGGCAAACATACATTCTATGGACTTTAATATTTAATTATTGTTCTTTTGATCGTGTCCTTATCTCGTATATTGGACATAAACATAGCATACATTCACGCAATAACAATTAAAGCTATGCTTGCCAGCGGACCGATTGAGGGTTACAGCAAGATACCTTTTTTTTAAACAGGTTAGCGTTTGTCCAACACTCATCAAATGCTAAGTACTGATTAAAAGGCTAGGAAAATGAAGTGAAAAGCTCAGTGTACGGCGAATATCTCATTTATCCAAAATAATAATGAAAAAAACATGAATCTAACAAAATGCACTTCAAGTATTTGATTATCATCTTATAAGAAGGACGGTCCAGACAATTACTAACATACGTACAAGCTAAAGTATTATTCTTTAATTGGGCAAACGTATAAAGATAATGACGTTATTTATCCATCTGAACGCTGTCTAGGTAAGGAAATAATTATTTTTTTCAACTTACTAACTTCAAGATTTAAAAACCTACACCTATTATATAACTAAAAATTATTATTCAACTTTTTGCAAATATCAAATTTTTGTTCCTTGAAGTAATTATGTAACCTGAAATCATAATTTAAATAAAAACAACGGATTTATATTTTAGTTACATCATTAATAAAGTTAACCTTAAAACATACATTTTTAATTACAAAAAATTCTGTAATTCTGTAACCTGTTACGCATATTTTATTCGTATCGAAGTAAGATGTTTATTTGATAAGAACTCAGTGCATTAGCTTTATAATATGGTGCTGTGTTCAGACCATATTCATTTCGAGGACACGTCGAACTTGATATAATTTATTACAAAGAATTTTCTGAATGGGACCTTGTTCATTTTATTGGCTTCAGTAATATCACTTAAAATTGTTCTATGGCAAAATTGCTTGTTATCGTGCACAAATACTATTTGCGTGCTCGAGATTTAACGACATTAGCTAGATACACTGTGATTGTCATTATTCTAGAAATATATATGTACATTGTACAAGGTACATTTATGAATTTATTTCGAATAAAAATGGTAGGGGATTAAAATTTTACATCGAAAAAACATGGAAATATAAATGAGATAAACGGTAAATATATGACGAATGACGGTATCGTTACATATGCATAATGAAAAGTATTAAACAAAAAAAATTCTGCGAGGCGTAGTAAAGTGTAGCTGCTATACAGAATACATATTATAAAATTAAATGGTTGATATAAAAACTGGAGAATAGTAAAAGTCTTTTGTGTCAGTTCTCTGGTAACTGAGATGTTAATCATTTCACAACAATATTGTCAACTGTTTTGATAGTGCATGTTTGGTTACATAATGGATACGCTGCGGCCGGTTGAGCCGTGTCGTGACTGCCGGTTTTCATTTGTAAATCATAGCTCAAACATTTCTTTGC
>DWAJ01003749.1:0-14144 GCA_018238005.1 Eurema mandarina
TCCGATGTCCCAATTGCATGTTTCAATGCATCGCGGTGGCCGCGGTACCGCGAAACACACCTGTGTGATGTTGCCCAATTCGGTATTGCTAATTCGGCAATACCTTAGGGTTCCGCTACCATAACTCCTCCCCCCGAAGATCAGCGACTATTTCTTAGAGGGTTGATAGAGTCGCTGAAATGTTGTCATGGTTTACTTTCACCTCATGAGGATGACATCTGGATTCTGAAGACTCCATGGAATTTCGTAGTTGTGGCTCCTTTTTATTCATTTTAATATATAAGATGTATAGTATAGATAGCGTGGCGGCACTCAATAGGATGACGTATACAGGAATTGTAGTATGATAGATGCTATTCGTTGATGTTTCATCTAATAGTATTCCGTTTTGTAGAGATATCTTTTCATTAATAGTATGGAGATCTTCAAGATTAACGGAGTGTAGAATTGCAGGTAAATTTTCAGTCTGTTTCTGTTCAATATCAGGATAAATAGGCAGTTGTATAATTTTCAGTGGATGTCCCTTCAGGTGGTCGTGAGAGTTTGATAGTGTGAGGCTCGGCGTCTTCATGTAACAGTTATAAGGGATTGTTACAAGGTAGCTTCCCTGTAGAACTCGATGCTGCTCCTGTCCACATGACGTCTTGATTTTGGTGAAGTTAGGAAAGCTCACCACGTAGTGCTTCTCGTCAAGCTGCTCCAGGGCGGTTTGTCTAATGGTAACTCGGGTGAACTTACACGACGGAATCAGCTGTTGTTTGGTGATAAGCTGATGAATACACTCTTGTTCTTCGCGGGGTGCATAGCCAGGATCTTGTGTGCAGAGATACCACTCATCTACCTTCGGGCATTCTGCCTCTATGTACTTATAGTCAATACTAGAAATTGCTATGAAGGGAAGGGCTGGTAATAGAACTTGATGATTTTTATTAGGAACAAGGGATAGTTTATATAGGGTGTACATTGAAGGAAAGGCAATCGGCACCTTATACACTAAAACTACTTTATCTTGAATATAAAAATAACCTAATTTTATTATATCATAAAAATATCTAATATCTATTTTTAAAATATCGTCTCTCGAATATAAAGAAGAGAGCTTATCTAACATTACTCTTAAATCTATTACTTTTAAAACTGAATGAGGGGCACCAGATATTCTAATAAATGCTAAAGAATTTTCTAACTTATTAATTTCTTCCGACAATCTATCGATGTTATCGCCTAATATTAATAAATGCTGTGCTAGATGAGCATACTTTGTTAAGTCAGCATCCTTATGAATATCATTATTCATAATGAGGTTGAGAGTTTTAACAATTTTATCCTGATTAAAAGTTATATTATTAAGAATTTTCGCATTTTTATCTATCCATTCTTTATTTAGGCTTATATGATTATTCAGCTCGGATTCTAATTTATGTTCATTATTCTCTAGAACTTTAATGGCATTATCATATTTAATTGCGTCAGTGTAATCAAGATTACCGGATATACTTTTTATTACCGAACCAAGTCCATTAATTAAACCTCTTTTCTTGCGAGTGGGCTCAAAAGATTGCAACTGCTCAGAGATGTGCTCTAACCTAGTGTTCAAGTATTCTATATGAGGTTCATATAAAGACAAGGTCCTACTGTTAAGCTTTGGTCTTATTGAAGATAATTGGGATTTAACTAACTCGATTTGGGAATTGATGTCAGCAAGATTTATGTAACTGAGAAAAGAATGATAATGTGATATTAATTTTGTATGTCCCAGTCTAAATGGAAGTAAACCTGGTCCGTCTTGTAAAGAGTCAATTGTCACGTCTTGTCCCGGAATCAGAGGTACCAGCTGTAGCGTCAAGGTCAACAGAAGCATCCTGCAACAATATAGGGTTCTTAGGACCGCGTTTTATGCGTGCCTTCGCAACGGGGCCACGTTTTTTCCTAGTATATATATGAATTGGGAGATTAGCTAATACCGTATCTTGTGTGAATCGTGGTGCAAGTTTCTGTCGAGCAGCCATCGGATTTCTAATAAAAACCTGCTCTTCTGCGACGTATTCCCTTTCAGGCTCTCGATCTCTATTCCTGTATTCTGTTAACTGCGTTCGATTGTGTAATGAGGTTTCGTTAATTATGTCGTATACCTTAGTTATTCGTTGTCGGTGATCTTGCAAATACTGTTGTAATAAATGAGCTGTCATGTCTATGTCAATTGGGTCACGTGGGTCAAAATGTCCAGTTATAAGGTCTATAGGTCTGCATTTGGTGAAGCTGTGTATGGAACTGTTATACGCTAAAACTGCATACGGCATAAGATTAACTGCTGGTTCGTTTGGTCTTTCTAACCTAAGAATTCGTAAGTGCTCTAAGATAGTTGAGTGAAAACGTTCTACTATTCCATTGTCATTTGGTGAATGTGCTAAAGTTTTATGGTGTTGAATTTTATGTAATCGTGTAAATTCTGAAAATAGTGAGTTAGTGAATTCAGGTCCTTGGTCCGTAACTACTGTGAAAGGAAGACCGTGGTGCGTGCAAAATATTAGAAAGGCTTATATAACACTTAAAGCGGTGCTATCTCTTAAGTGATAGCATTGAGCGTACTTTGAAAATGCATCTACTAACGTGAGATATTTTTCATTTTGTGCTGTGAATAGGTCTAAATGAAGAATTTCGAAGGGTTTAGTAGGCGGTGGCACTACAGAAAATCTCTGCCTTATTGGGTGTCTGTCATACTTAGCCTGACCACATGTAATACATTCATTTACGTACTTTGTTATAGATTCTCTCATTTTAGGCCAAAAATATCTACGAGATAAAGATAAAAAGCATTCCTCAATACCACGATGGTTAGTTTTTCCTTCGTGATATTTTTTTATAATTTCTTGTTGATGAAGATAATTTTTAACGTTTTCCAATTCATTTTGTGCTAATACCAATTTCATTGAGGAACTTTTAAATTTGGATTGAATAATAGGAATGATTTTATACATGCCTAACGGGGGATTAACAATTATCGCTGTCTTAACTTTAGGGTTAACAAATTCCTTAATAGCATTAATTACGTCGTTTTCTAAATTTGATTCGCTTATTTGAACAGTAGTTTTGGTGTGGGTGTCAAATGGTTTTGTCACTGTCGGACGTTTCTTTATATCTTTAACTATAACAAAACTTATCTGTCTACTATATTTATTTAATGGGTTATCAGTTATTGGAATTTCTAATATAGGATTCTCTTCGCTGGTGTGAACTGTATCTGTGGAAGACTTAGTGTGACTGTTATTAACGGAAAGAGACGACCCAAAATGGCTGTTGTTAGCAGAAAGAGTTGTACTACCGTGACTGTTGTTAGCAGAGAGCGTTGTACTACCATGACTGTTATTAGCTGAAAGAGTTGATGAATTTGAGGGTGAAGGTCTCGATTCAGGTGGATTGACCGCAATGGAAGTAGTATCTTCGTTGTTAATTTCAATTCTAGATAGAGCATCGGCGTTGGTATTTAGTTTACCTCGTTTATAAATTGCTGTAAAGTTATATTCGCTTAATTTTAATCTCCACCGAGTTAATCGTGAATTTGGTTCCTTTAGGTTCATAACCCATTGAAGAGGCTTATGATCAGTTACTACTTTAAATTTTCTACCGAACAGGTAAGGGCGAAAATACTTCGTTCCCCATACAATGGCTAATAACTCTTTTTCTATAGTACTATAATTAATTTCACTAGTATTTAATGTTCTAGAGGCGTAAGCTATTGGTCTATCACTACCTATTGGACCTTGGGATAGTATTGCTCCTATTGCAAAGTTAGATGCGTCAGTAGTCAAAATAAATTCTTTGTCAAAGTCAGGGAACTGTAGTATAGGGTCATTCGTCAGTAAAGTCTTGCATTGTTCAAAGCAATTAACGTATACGGGATTATTAATATTTATTTTAGAACCTTTCTTAAGGCACTGTGTCATGGGTTTTGTTACACGAGCAAAATCTGGAATAAACTTTCTATAATACCCTAATAGTCCTAAAAATCTTTTAATTTCTGTAGCTGTCTTTGGTATTGGAAATTTTTGAATAGCTCTAATTTTATCAGGATTTGGTTTAATACCATCCTTACTAATAATATGACCAAGATAAGCAGTTTCTAGTTTGAGGAATTCCGATTTGTCCATTTGGATCTTAAAATTGGATTCCCTTAATCTCTGAAAAACCTTTTCAAGATTTAACATATGCTCTTGTAACGAAACACTAAACACTATAATGTCATCAAGGTACACCAGACATATTTCATTCTGAAGGCCCCTGAGAACATTATCCATAACCCTTTGAAATGTTGAAGGCGAATTCTTAAGGCCCATTGGCATTCTCAAATATTCAAAATGCCCGTGCTCTACGTTAAATGCTGTCTTAGGAATGTCACTTGGATTCATCTCTACCTGGTAAAAGCCGCTGGCGAGATCAAGAGTCGTGAAATACTGACATTTACCTAGTTTGTCCAGTACGTCATTTATATTCGGTATGGGATATTTGTCATCTATAGTTTTCTCGTTTAATTTTCTGAAATCAACTACTAATCGCCACTTAGTCTTACCAGATGCGTCTGCTTTTTTGGGAACAATCCAAATTGGTGAGTTCCATGCCGACTGAGAAGGTCGAATAATACCTTGCTCTAGCATTTTAGATATTTGCTCCTGAACTTCCTCCCTATGAACGTACGGGTATCTGTAAGATTTTGTGTATACCGGTACTTCATCAGTAGTGCGGATACTATGTTTTATCTTGTTTGTAAAAGTTAATGGTTCACCGTCTATGTAAAATACATCGGCATAACGAGAACAAAGAATTTCTAAATTAGCCCGTTCTTCTGGATTTAAATGGTTTGTACGTAAGCGCGACACTACATCTTTTACACGGCTATTCTGAATGTTAGATTTATCACACTGTAAATTAAATAATTCTGCTTTAATCGGTTCAAACATTGAGAATACCACATCGTGACGCGATGGGTTACAAATTTCGACATAACCACGACTATTTGAAATTTCCGTTACACAATCTCCTATAATACAATTAGAAATTACTTGTTCAGGGATAAAAACTTCGCCATCGTGAAAGTTAATAGGGACTCTGACTATTTGACTACTGTTAGCAGGAATAATGCTTTCGTAAAAATTGCAGTTACGTGAATTATACATTCTTAACGGATTAACAGAGTGCTTGGTTCGTAAAACTTTATCTTTTAAATCAATATTCGATTCCCATTTTTCTAACAAATCTAAACCAATTAAACCATCGAAATATTCATGGAACTTATAAATGAATAATGTTATGTCAATTTGCTCATTCATTTCTTGGAAACACGGTATTGTAATGGAATAATTTTCTCGCGAAGTAGCATGAATATTGGTCACTTCAAATGGGTCATAATTACAAGGGATCTCTGAATAAAATTTCGACACCGCGTCAGGGCTTATAAAGGACTGGTTTGCACCTGTATCAATTAAGAACTTAAAAGGGGGGTTTCGAATTTGTATATACGGTAATTGTCGTTGTGTCTGTAAGTTGAGTTCTATTCTAATTTGTCTGACTTCTGACGCTGAGGAACTTTCAATTTCAGATTGTTCGTCGGAGTAGATGTAACTGGTCTCGGGGTATTCGTAATAGTTATAGTCATAAGGTTCGTAATAGTTATAGTCATAAGGTTCGTAAAAGTCATATGCGTCATCGTAATATTGTCCGTCATAAAATTCATTAAAATTTAATTCCCTGCTCTTAAAATAATTCGATGGAGGGGGGTTGCCGAATTTACTCCAATCGTGGGGTTGACGTACAGGTTTAGGTATGGACCTAGCTACATAGTGACTAACACCACTCATTGGCTGGGGGTGAACTATTTCCCTACGTGGAGGTAATTTAAATACGTTACTTTGCTGTTTATAATTGGGCGGCGGCGCTGCAAACATCTGCTGAGTCTTTGACGGAAACTGTGGTTTTTCTAACAACGCATTATTGTGCTGAGAAACCATGGGTCTAAATGGCCTAGGCATATTAAAAGGTCGCGGTCTAATCGGGGGCACAACGGTACCGTAATTAAACCTAGGTTCACTTACCTGATAATTCATTTTTCTATCGGGAAAACGCTCGCTACGCTGCTGCAGGTATAAGGTGTTCACCTCCTCGTGTACAAATTCTAAAGCCTTTTCTATGCTATCAGGCCGCATGCAACGGATTCGAGAACCCAACGGGTCGCGAAGTCCGCGCAAGTACGATTGAAGGGTCAATTTTTTATATAACGACCGTTTGGCTTCAATGGTACTCGGAACCGTTTCATGCAGGCTAATATATGTCATAATTGTACTGAATAAATTTTGACACCTATCATAATATTCTTGTGGCGATGACGAGCCTTGGTTCAGTAATGCTAGATCATTATATAGGGATGTCTCATCCCGCTGATCGGCAAAATTATTTATTAATGATTTACGTATGCCATCCCAGCTCTCGGGAATACCATTTGCGTTAATAAGACGGGCGGCAGGGCCCACTATTTTATTTAAAATTCCATTTAATAATGCTAAGTTACTTAATACAAATTCTTGCTCATGTCTCATATATTGTAGTACGAGTTGATCGCACAAACGAATAAATCTTGTTAAAATATTAACATTGCCGTCGAACTCGGGCAACAATCTTAAAGACTTATAAATGGAATCAATCAAAGCGTCCGACATTATTATATTACTATCACTAAAATTATCTTCTAAAATTATATCCAATAAGCGTCTATTCGCGTCTTGGTTTTTTTGACGATTATTACTACCTAACCTACGGTCCCGTAATTGCCTTAAATGGAAAATTTTGGGATATTATAAATTTCACAAAAGGAAAAAATACAAGGAAGCAACTCTAGAAAAACTAAAGTACTTACTGAATCAGCATTTCTTCTGCACGATCTATTTTTTGATCACTCCCGGACTATCACTCGCGTAAGTTCTAATAGTTCTTAATTCGATCACTGAATTTACTCGAACTATCCTACCGACTGCGCCAGATAAATGGAGCGAGCCCAGGAGATGCAAAAAAATATACTTGATTATAAAAACTTTAATTATAAAAGAATACAAGATTACTAAAATTAACTTAATATTAAATTAGTGACGACTGCTCGAAGTGTGAGCACGAAGTGAAGAGTTGCTGGGGTGGCTCAGGCGGCGATCCTCGATGGCCATCTGGGTGGTCCGATGTCCCAATTGCATGTTTCAATGCATCGCGGTGGCCGCGGTACCGCGAAACACACCTGTGTGATGTTGCCCAATTCGGTATTGCTAATTCGGCAATACCTTAGGGTTCCGCTACCATAACTCTCAAAAGGTTATAAAACTTGTTATCGTCATAATATGCATGTTAACAGTAAACAAAACAAACAAGAACAATATTTTGAAATTAAGTCGAACCAGTCATTTAGTGCGTCGTTACTGGATGAATAATATTATGAATAATAACGCGTTACAATTAGGTGTATTACTCAAGTTAACTTGAAACATCAAAGTTATTACTCGTAATTGGGACGTACAGGTACGGGTACGGTTATGTAACGTTAATAGTGTTGTGACCGTTAATATCGATATCGATAAATTTGGTTAAATCTTTAATTGTTATTGAATTAATTTATAAGACTTTATTTATTTATATTTTTAATATAAATTAGAAAATTAGGCCCAATAAACTACCTTAACACACTTACATGTTAAGGTGATTTCTTCCAGGCAACCTAGTATATAAAGACAATGATAGCTCAGTACGTGATGTGAATTTTGTTTGTTCAAGCAAATAAATATATAACTTTAGGGGTTTGCCTGTAGTTTTATATGCAGAATAGATCCTAATTAACGCAGGTTTTATTTTATTTTTGACAAAATTATTTAGAGAGGCTTTATAATATTTTTTTAACAATAATAAATAAAATGAGAATTCTTTTTTATATGTAATTATTTGTATATGTAACAAATTTATGACTATGTATTTCTTATTAGTAACAACTTTTACACGCTACATGAAATGCTTCTAAACATGCTTGTTTCAATGTTTAAATTAATTATTTATTTAATTATAATAAATTCATTTATTATAACTCTTTGCATATATACTATAACTTTCAAACAAATACAATAACATTTTAAGTGCAAAAAACTGTGGACACAGCCAATAACGGGAAACAAATAAAACCAATCATTTAAGAGCACAACAAAATGTATTGCGCAATAGTTTCCTAAGTAAAACGATTCAACCTCAGCACCGCATCAAAGATACTTGACATATCGCAGATGGTAACAGCCTCGCTGACACTTGGCAGCGAATGTGCCAACTTCCCACCACGTTTACAAAGAACGCTTTGTTGCTTTTAATATATCGTTAAGATCTGCTTTCAGATTTATATAACGAGGCAAACGAGATTATTAATAATGTATGAATAGGCATGGTATATGAGCCACGATATTTTTTTTTGATTGAGGTTGACGATTTCGTGAGAGTTCTTACAATTGCCTATGGGGAGAAGTTACCTATCACACCTGATAGTGTTGGAGGAATGAACTAGACGGTTCATCTGAATTGTAATCACCACAAAACAAAGCCGCTTTCTCTGTACCTATATCCATACATTTATGCTCAAGTCTTTAAAACTACGCATCCAATTCTATTGCGGTTTTGTTAATAAATAGAGTGATACAAGAAGAGGGTTTATACGTATAAAACATGCAATCTAATCAAGCGAAGTATTCGCTAGTATTAAATAAATAAAATTAAAATAATCTTGAAGTAAGAATATGTATCTTTATACGTTGTTGGTTTTGCCACAACCTTCTTTGAAAGAAATGAAATTTGGATTGATGAAAGAATTTTTATTTCCTCTTTTGAAAAAATTATATTTTATATATTAATATAAATTTTCATAGTAATGCTTATTTTATCGATACATCAAAGGACATCACTAAAATCCTTCACATATCCCTAAAGTTCTACAAGTCGGCTGCTACAAGGGTCAAAGTTTAATGTTAGTCGACAAAAATGATTTCATTATTATAATTAATCAATTAATGAATGAATAACTGTGATATTCAACTATGCTTTGTTATGTAAGAAGGTTGCCTGGAAGCGATCTCTTTTCATATATAAGGCCACATGATGCATAATATAAACTATTGCGGAGGAAGGAAGGAAGGAAAGGGAGGAACCTCGACCACCCGAATAATTGACTGTCTCTTAGGCCTCAATGGTTCGATGTCGATAAGTTGTATATATGCTAAGTCTCGAAAAAATATTATAAGCGTTACACTATTAGATAGTAATGTTAGTAATTACTTTTTATTGATCCATCATTTGGTTAGGTGTATTTACAAATATTTATTATAAAAATGAATTCCCTAATGTGTTATTAAGTGGACAAGTCCATAACCTGAATCTGAACCGATTTCAATACTTTTTTTTGCAAATCGGTTCTTGAGCAAAAAAGGGTAGGTACAATGGGAACGAAGTCGCCGCTAATTTAAATAAATGTCATTGTTGAATTCGCTAAAGTGCCCTAAAAATAATCTCTGTTCTATTATTTGTAAAACTGATAACAAAATTACTAAACCGATAAGATAGGAGTTTTGAACTATTAATAACCCACATATAATCATTCATTCACAATGATTGATAGGCAATTGTATTACAGCGTTATAAAGAGTTAGAAAACTCCAATCAACTGTTGTTTCAGTCTGACTTATATTACACACAGATAGCCGAATAACACGCAATTTATAAATTGTCTCTTCCAATTGACGATTGCTTTTTTATATCACGGGTAATGCTAGAATCTATATAAACCTAGATTTATCCGGATAAACTTAATATTAATCTTTTGGGTACAGTCTGCCTTCGCGCAGAAAACAGTTGTGCTACCACTGCGTCAAGCGGTCGTCTATACATATAATAAAAACGTAACGAGTCGCTGTCTGTACATGTAAGATATATGAGAAAAAATATTATAGGAGACCTTTATTAACGCAATAGAACCCAAAACAATGATTTTTGGATTTTTTGTCTGTTTGTCTGTTTGTTTGTGCACGCTAATCTCAGAAACGGCTTATCCTATCTAGATGGGGTTTTCAATGATATATTGTGGTAAGCTTAACTTAACATTTAGTCTTTAATTCAAGTCAATCGGTTGATAAATAAAATATAATAAAAACGTAACGAGTCGCTGTCTGTACATGTAAGATATATGAGAAAAAATATTATAGGAGACCTTTATTAACGCAATAGAACTTAGTGTTCGCAATAGAAATTTAGTGTTTAATTCATGTCAATCGGTTGATTAATAAAAAAAGTTATGGCAATTTAAAGAATCACGTTAAACTTGCTGAACGTTTGTTGACGCGGGTTAAGCATTTTAAAAATGCTGCCCAAAGTCACTTTTCTACGCGGCGAGTGGCGGGCACATCTAGTTTATTAATATAAATCTTACTTTAACATCCCAAATTGGAAGCAAAGCAACGCCTCTTCAAACGAAGTTATTTAACAATGTAACACAAAAGATAAGACGGTCATTATATGTTTATTTAGAAAATGTCGCCGACAAATCTTTTCTTCGTTATCACAAATCGGATACATTGTTGCCAATATTTGTATCTATTTACATTTATAGACGCTATAAATGTAATCTTTATTACATTTTTAATGGCTGTTATATTGTAATGACTATATATTTTGGATTATATATAATGTAAAATGTCTCGAAAAAGTTTGCAAGGGTACTCGTAGATATATGCTACAGTAAGACGGAGGACAGATTTTGATCGGTAAAAATCTGACATAAGCGTTGGACCTCTTCCCGAAACCTTCTGGACCGATTGTCATGAAAATACACATTCATGGATGCATCAGATTGAACACAGGCTTCTTTTTGTTTCCGATATGTTATACCCATACAAATCAACCGAAAAAATCCAATCAACCGAAATCTGACTTATTCCAAGATTAGAAGCCTTGTTAAAAAATGTCTAATTAAAAAAACCCCTTGGAATGATATTTCTTAACGCTTGTGGGACGGTGACCATTTTCATGTATAAATATTATAATAGTCGAATTTTTGTTTATATTTACAATTGTATGTTCTTTTTTTAAAAAAGAGCGACTATCAGAGTTTCTTGCCGGCTCTTCTCTGTAGAAACTGCCTTCCGAACCGATGGTAAATGTTTTGTAATACCATGACGATTCAAAAGTGTTACGTTCTGTAGCCTCATTGAATAAAGATACTTTTGACTTTGCCTATGACTTTGAAAACAGTGTTCCGCTCAGCAGCGGCAGCACACATACATACAAGTCAAATTTTGCGTATATAACATATGTATTTAATATAATTATATTGATTCAATACGAACGAAGCTGCCGGTAAAAGATAGCACGATAAAGTTTTATTTTCCTTATTTTTTATGTCATTCAAAAACCATATATGATGTATATGAGTGTTATTAAAGATCGTGTATATCTACGCATTGAGTAGATTTTTGAATGTTCATATAAAAAGATTATAATACATCTGGCTCAAAAATATTATGAGAGCCGTAAAAAAAGCGAGTTTAAAATCGATGAATTCTTGCGTTTACCGGTTTGCACCGGAAAATACCAAACTCGTTCATGTAAAGTTTTGGTTAATAAGGAATATTTACGTTTAATAGTAATAACTAAGAAATTTATAAACTTGAATTTCAATAACATTAGTGAGTATGTAGTACTTAAACGTCTATGTATTCTTATATTTTATTTTTATGCTTACTACTTATAGACAAAGTCACTTCGTCTGTCCGTCCCAATGTATGCTTAAATCTTTAAAACTACGCTTCCTATTTTCATACGGATTTTTTTATTAAGTAGAGTTATTCTAGAGGAAGGTTCATGTGTATAATACATGCATAAATGGTAGTTAAACCGCGGCCCGATTAATCCATACTTAATGATCCATACTTAATAATAATATTCTAAATGCGAAAGTAATTCCGTGTGTCTGTCTTTACATCACGCTAAAACTACTAAATGGATTAGAACGAAATTTGGTACACATAGAATACCCATGGACCTCGGAGAAGGACTACGGGTTATGTCGGACTTCTACCGACCACAAACCCACTGTTAATCGTTCTGCCGCAGCGAGTGGGGATCCCGGTACCTTCGCAGACTCTTCCGTGAAGATGGTCTAGAGCCTGAGAAAAAAAATCGAATAGATTTAACTGGGTTAAAAGGGGGAAAGGGGGGGGTCAAAGTTTATATGAAAGTCCACAGGGACGGAGTCGCGGGCATAACTACTAAATAATAAATGGAAATAAATGAATTTTTCGTCACAACTTGTCCAGCCTGGGTGATGTTATTAGTAAAGATATTGCATCATACAAAATTTGATAGTGAATTTTAATATACTTTAAAAAGGTTACAACGATTTCGTTTATTGTAAAAACTTAGTATAATTACATCACTATTGACATTATAAAATAATTTTTAACAAAAATAAACCGACTTCAAAATAAAAGCAAAAAATTTATTTGCTTCGCACAAAGTAAGTAATACACATTTTCATTTAGTATATAGAAGTGACTAAATAGAAATTTCGATATTTTTAATACGGAAGCATTAGACACATTTATAATTACCAATTATTTCAACGTATAAAAGATCTATAAATAAGCGTCGTGATAAGACTAATCATGTAAATAATAAGAGGTGTTTTTCTAAATAAAAAAACACCGACTCTATAAAAAATTTCAATGTCTGAATTGTTGGTTCTTGTTTCGAAAATTACTCGGAATAGGTTATGATATTATTATTTCCTCTTGCCACGACAAATTCAGATTTAATCTGTGTTAACATATTATCGAAAAAAATAATCGAATGGGTACATTTTGTATATCTAACATATGGAATAAGAATATTTTTATCACTTTAATTTAATTATCTTCCAATTCTGCACAATGATTAGCCCTTAATTAAATACGATAAAGTTCATTTGTTATGATTATCACTCGTGTACTAGGAATTAGGTTTGATTAAGAAATTTGGTAATTTATCAAGAATGATATGGACTGAAGAATTTATCATTTATGGTAATTAGAGTTGATATAATCTTGGTATTATTAAAGGGAGAACGAATGATACTACAGGTACACCTTAGACCACAACTTCACTTAACATCGAGTGAGTGGTCTGAGTCAAAGTCTATTATCGGTTCATTCAAAAAGAGTGAACTAGTTTCTTCTAGGCGAATGCTCTACATCTTCGACCGCAGCTTCACTTACCACCTGTGGTCAAGTGCTCGCCTATTGCACTATAAAAAAAATCAACTAGGCTACATATACTTTTAAATCGTCGAGGCAATAAAAATCAATTATTTACCACCGGTTCGCAAGGCACTTTCTACAAAGAAACTGATAACTATAGCGGGAAATGAAATACGTCATCTGTGAAAATTTCAACTATCTGAAAATCAATATAGAACCTGACAGACGTACAAACAGACAGTTAAACAGACAGCGGAGTATTAGTCATAGGGTTTTGTTTTAACTGTTTGATGACAAAACCCTTAAGGATTTAAAATAGGTAAGTATTACAAAACCAAATGTCTTCTTCTTCCTGTTGTTGAAATGGCAGTTCTGCGTTATTCTGCTTGTGTATAGATAAAATAAGTTTGAGGGGCGATATTTGGTTGTGGCAATCATCAACACGTGCTTCCAATACCACAGCCAAACATCGACCAAAACCAAATGTCAATATCATTCGTATGAAATTGACAGTTGGCGCCATGTCATACGCCTAGGCGAAATCATGGCGCGGCTTAAGAAAAAAATAAATATTCTTTATAAATCGTCTATACTAATATTATAAAGAGGAAAACTTTGTTTGTTTGTTTGTTTGTTTGGTTGTAATGAATAGGCTCAAAAACTACTGGACCGATTTCAAAAATTCTTTTACTATTCGAAAGCTACATTATCCACGAGTAACATAGACTAATTTTTATTTTGGAAATAAATAGGGTTCCGTAATATATTTGGGTTTTTCGGACACAAGGTGTAAAAAATCAACCAGAAAAGTTACTTATTTTGCGTACGCTGCCTAAACTATAAAAGATAGAACTATGA
>DWAJ01003750.1:0-14141 GCA_018238005.1 Eurema mandarina
ATTACATTTACCTACATTTCTTTTGTAAACACATACATACAATACAGAGCAACACCCACACCTCAGAAAAATACAAATGTAAATTACAAATATATTTTTCCGGTGTGGGGATCGAACCCACGACCCTTCGCGCAGAAAGCAATTGTGCTACCTCAAGACAAGCGGTCGTCTAGTTATATAGTTGTTTCATCTTATATCTATCTATGAGCCTATTGACGAAATTATCGCAATAATATTATTGATATTTGGTATTATTATAATGATATGGTTTTATTTCGCAATAACATTATTAAAATATATTATTATTATTTTGTTTTATTCTCCTCAAGTGAGGGTAATTTTTACGACTACCGCGGGACAAATCCAAGCGATAGTTGTAGGAAATAATAGATAAAAGAAGAATGAATGTTAAAGCAATGAAGAAATAGTTTTAGATAGAAAATGAAGCAGAAATGCTTGATGAAGAAAGGAACTTTCGGGTGATGCGGCACGTGTTAAGTATGGTAGCTTTTTGCAGAAGAGAAATAATGTAGGTCGGTATATTGAGGGTATTGAGACTTTGTGTCAGGGATTTAGGAACTATTCCTGTTGAAGATACTTTATTGGTATT
The DNA here is from genome assembly GCA_018238005.1 of Eurema mandarina. Lineage (NCBI taxonomy): Eukaryota > Metazoa > Arthropoda > Insecta > Lepidoptera > Pieridae > Eurema > Eurema mandarina. Next base: position 611 of record DWAJ01003750.1, read on the forward strand.
ATAACTAGCTGTGTCCCGCGGTTTTACCCGCGTAGTTCCCGTTCCCGGGGCAATACCGGGATGTAACCTATCCTATCTTTTAAGTTGCATCAAAATGCACATGGTGTGCACATTTTATTATAATCGGTTAAGAGGTTTAGGAGTCCATTGAGGACAAACATTGTGACACGAGATTTATATATATTAAGATTATTATAGCTACTATTCGGTAGTTAAACATAATATTCATCTAAATTCGCGAGTGTTAATTTTGCGGCGAGCAGGCTTGTTTGTGTACGACATTTGTTACAACTGCGGTTGCGGTCACTAAATCACACTCAGTACAATGCTTTTAAATAATAAATTCGTCGTTCAAAGAACGACAGGCGCTACGAATTTCATACAAAAGCCACGTACAGAAATGTTTACTTGATACAACATTGCTATTAGTTTTGACTAGGCGTAAAGTTTTTTAATAAAATTTGTATGGAAGCGTACATTTTGATGATTTTCTATGGTGTTACATTATAATAATTGTTTTTGTTCTAAACTTAAAATGTCTCCGTTCTGTGTAGCTATATGTCAGTATATAGTTTTTTTGTGGTAGGAAAATACATTTTAATTGGAAGTCATCTTATCGTACTTAAACCAATCAAATATTTTAGTGTTTAAACATTTATAGTTCATAAGTCTTTAAAAAGGTTGTTTTTTGTCACGTCGGCTCGTTTGCTTCCTTTATATATTAAATTAAAAGCTTCTAGAAAAACATTATATACCGCGTTTTTTTCCCTCGTAGTACTAAACCCGCATCGGCAAAAAAATATGGTATAGTTTTATAGAAAAATGTCAAAGCTTTTACAGTAAGCACTGACTGTGTCAATATGGCTTTGCGTTCTTGTTTTGCACCTGGAAAAAAAAACAACAAGAATTAATAAATTAAAATCTTTTTTTATATATACAAAAAGACTTTATAGAACGAATTTGCAACCATACATTTTAGACAAATTGCAATATAGGTATTGTAAAATAAATTTAAAAAATATACCGACTTCAAAATAAAAAGCTAAAATTCATGCTTCAAAATAAATACGTATTTTCATTTAGTGTAGAAATGATTAAATATTTCATAATTTTGAAGTCTGCTCTTAATCTTAAAATATAAACATCTCTAACCCGTTAACGATAAAACTTTTGTCCCATCCGAACACAGTTATTATAGTACGTAAAATAAATTAAGTAGTGACAGCATTTACTTACTATAATCGTGTTTTCTACTTTCCTCCAAAAACAAATCACAGCTTTGTTTCCAAGTTATTGGGTTCACGTCACTTGAACTTATATTGTAGACTAGAACATCTTTAGTGCTAAAACAATAAAATATTAGTGATTATAAATTTATTTTATATAAATTATAATCATTCGTAATGCAACACAAAGCAACGTACATATTATGAAATAATGGACTGTACTGTATACAGTTAATTACAATTTTAGAGTTTTTAAAATAATTTCGATATAAAACTCGCATATAATGAGAAAGAAAGAAAAATCGGCTTACAACATATCGATTACATTTAAAATTTTAACTACTTAATAGCCTATTAAATGAGTAGGATACTTGAAGAATGTGCGTATACAATTTAAATCAGTAAAAAAGGTCATCTTTCTTTAGATCTCCTAACTGATTATAATTAATCAGTCAACGCTTGGAACGAAATGGAATCTATGCTAGCGCGTAGTACCTAGTTGTTACAACTATTTTTACTTTCGCTCATTTGACTGCGACACGCGTGAAAGAGCCATGTGCGTTTAATAATCACAGGTCAATGTACGCATTTCAAACTGTCGTTTTGATAAGAACTAAATCACTTTATCTCCGGATCGAAAAAAAGACTTTGCATGCAACATTCATGATCGATAACCTTTTTTTCAGAGCGAAATCCTCTTACGGACACTGGCGTCTGGCAGAAGACAGAAACCGGGGGGGGAGTCGATAGTGACCGATTAAAACACACCTTAGAAATTAATTACTTTAACTCTTTTACTTTAACTTTAATTAATAAAAAAAAATTAATTACTTGGCCTGTGAACCCTACAGGCCAAGTAATTAATTTTTTTTTATTCTATGAAGTGGATATATAGAAGTATGACTCATTAGCCCAGTAATCACGCTGGCTACAGTGCCCTTCAGACCGGAGCACAGTGACATTTGCATATCACTGTTCAGACGGTTGAATGTCTGGCACTGTGGGGGTACCCACCCAGCCGGTCTCCTGCGAAAGAGACCTACCCCCGGTACAGTGAGATGACTAACCTACCTATTTCCTTTAGCTCCAGCCAATATAGTCAGATGACTAACATAGTCCACCGGGATCATATCACATATAATAACGTTGTCCCCATACAAAGCCGGGGTGTGGCCGCTAGCTACATTGGCGAAAATAGTGGAAGCTATAACCCAACTGTCCGTCCAGCCTTCAACCGGATCACGTATTGTTGGTGTCACTGGAAATTTACTCATTTTTTTATTTATTTAACACTTCGTTACACATAACAATCTAACCTTATAAAGTAGAAAACATTGTGGTAACTGGCGGCCTTATCACTTAAGAGTGATCTCTTCCAGGCAACCAAGTCAGGACAAAACATACAAAATAAACAATTAGGTGGCGTAGTGCAACTTTAAACAATAATAGATACATTACAAAATACTTACACATAATATAATACTATATACATACATAAACATAAGTACATAATATACATTTTATATTAATCAAAGATATTTATTTGTAGTATTACAGAAACAGGTTATAGTCGTCGCATGATATTATAAACACAAAATTAATGACTGAACGAGGGTAACCCAAAAAGTGTGTGCATCTTAATAGTTTTAACACATACTGCAACTACTATTATTAAACATTTTGGATTATTTAACTGTTTTTTGACGACCAGTTCGCGCAGCGCGTGAAGGGTCGTGGGTTCGATCCCTTCACAAGAAAATTATGTTTTGGGGGGTTTTATTTATAAAAGTAAAATATGACTATATTATTTATCTCTGGTGAGGGTTGGACTAGATGGCGCTGTTGAAAATAAGTGTCCTGAAGTGTTATTTATTATTATTAAGTTGCTAGGCAATTTTTTATATAATGGTAGTAAGTGCCTCACGACTTCGTTGCCTACGTTAAAAATAGGGGAAAAACTTAAGGGCTTGTGGCAAAATTTTAATAATTATAACAAAAGCTTCATACCAATAGATGGCCTGACGATGACAGTAGGCATATCACCTCTATTCCTGTTGACTAAGTCTTCGCATAGAGCCTTCGAGAACGAGTAATAGTTCGGGTATTCACCTGTAAGTTTTATTTGGAAAATTTGTTCACTCAAAGTAGTATATAATTATATAGTACGCCGATTTGTCGAATATCCGGATAATAATATCCGGATATTCTAGTATACCGGTTACCGGACATAAATAGGACTATGTTTCATTTAACATCAGGTGACGCGCTTGCACGTTTGCCCCCTATTATATATAAAAAAAAACTTTGACTTTAACTATATTCTAATCGGGCACTTGAGTAAACAGATTTCTGCTGGTTAGATACCACCTTTGCCTTTTAACAATCGACCAATGAATGCTAAGCTCACAGCTGCGTTATGGACCTGTAAAAGGGGAAAAGTCAAGCGTTTGTGACAAAAGGAATAAAAAATAGGATAGATAAAGAAATATCTGGTGCACCCAGTCATCGAACGAAATACAATGCCATTTCTGATGAGATTATTACTTATACTATTTAACGCCAGTTTCAGAGATGGTAGTGCTATAAGGCTAAATTGGACCGACTCGCTTAGTAACCACCTCTCCCACCGAAAACTGACTAAAAATGTTTTCGCATTTATTTCTGATATATCAAGATATGTACTTTGTGCAAATGGATCCGAAGGCTAATCTTAAAGCGGGCAATTTAACATAATCACCTGTCATATAGAGGCTTATGATATTAATATCAACATAGCAACATATAGGCAATTATTATAATAGATTAGTGTATATGTTATGCAACTGTTTTAATTAAAGACTCTCTATATCCGTTTTGAATAATTGGTGTAACAAATAAATGGACCATAAAATAATGAGTTTTAAAAAAAAATAAATCTGCTTCAAGTGTCTATGACCACTAAAATGACCATATAGTGTTCAGGTGAAAAGTGTGGACTTTAATTTAATGGGAAAGTCTTCGACCAATTGACTGACCTGAACATTAAACCAAGTTACGTTAGCATGTATTTATATTGAATCAGAAAAAAATATCATTAGCGCGATTTAAGACTTAGTATGTATATTGGTAAGAGCATTCGTTCTTTATGATGAGGAGGGTGTTATACTAATATTTTTTATTACGAACTTTATGGTATGGTTCATAACGACAATCTAAAGAGAATCTTAATACTATGTTGATAAAATTTAAAGAAATATCATCAATAAGATCGATGGACGCATAATGTCCTAATTATGATAAAAACATATTTTAAATGCACATCCAATTAATTCCAGTTAATCGCAAGTACAATAATTATTATTTATTAATTCGAACACGTAATTTTCCAAGTTTTTCCATTAGAGCATTACTCGTCTACAAATACGACTTGGGGATCGTCAAAAAAACAGCGTACCTATCCTTAAAAGGCCGGCAACACACTCGTGACAACGCGAGTGCTCATGGGCGGCGCTGATCACTTAGCATCAGGTGACGCGCTTGCTCGTTTGCCCCCTATTATATAAAAAGGGACAGAGAAAGCGACTTTGTTCTATACTATGTAATGACATTCAAATTCAAAGCTACCGCCCATACGTCGTATCCGAAACGGGCACGAATCAATTGTTGACATCAATTAATTATCGATGCCTGTCATTGGGCACCGATCTATCAACGGAAAGGTGCCGGGGAGATAGATTGTGCGACGGACGAATTAATTATAAAGTAATTGTAAGGTGCCGCTGCAGATAGTTGGGCTTATCAGCTGATTGTTACCGTATTGTGGTACCTACTATGTTTCTTTACCTTGGAGTTAGGACAGAGTTAAAGCGATAACCAGTAATACATCTAGTATTAGAGATTGAAATGGTTTTGAATCTAAAATCACGTAGGATAAAAAGTATGTGTTTCAAAGTACTTTTAAGGATATTTCTTTCTAAATTTTCATTTTTTATAAGAAATTTCCTTAAGATATTAGAAAACGTTATTAAATAATTTTATAAGAGCTTACTCAAGCTTAATCAGGATTTAATTATTTAACAGATAACTTAAGGTTATAAATAAAAATGTAATGTAAATAAGCTGTTTGTTTTTCTCAACTCAAATTAAGTTAATTAAATTAAAACACATGTATATACGTTTGCTACCAGAAAGGACCTATGGTATGCGCTTTCAAAATCACCGAAGAGGAGTGGCAGCTCTCAGTAGTATATACAATTTAAGTAGTGACGACCCCACGTTATCTTAACGCGATACAACGCACCGCCAAAGGGTAAATTATATTATAACTCAGTAAGGAATTACGTCACATTTGCAATCATAGAATAATAACAATTAGAGCACGCAATGTGAAGCCATTTCAAAGTAGACAATTTTGTCTACTTACACAGATGCTCGATGTGCGTAGCATCAAATTTCGTATGTTGTTCGTAGATTTAAAATTTTCCACATTTGTAGGGTAAATTTCCTATAGTAGCAACATTATCAGGCTAGTGTGCGTGTCATCGAGTATAAGAACGTGCTTTTTACACTTACATGTATACAGTTTTGGCATATAAAAGAACTTACTATGCCTTATACATCTACGTTTGCAACATTAAAACCTATCTATCATTAGCTAATAATGGCGGCCAATAAAATTGAATGCGATTGTTACGCAACCGATACCTGCTACCGATTCTCACAGTAAATTATTTGGAGCGACGCGTTCACAATATACAGGATGTTGGTTTTAGTTTTGTCGCGCTTATGAAATTTGCGGCTTACTTTATTGATTTTGCGAACAATAATGGTTAAAAGGTGGTTGTAATTCGGTGAAATATTTATACGATTTTATCTTTTTTAATATACTACTCAATGAATTTGGCTGAAATTTAACAAGTAGTTTTAACTTGAAGTAACACATAATAAAGTTAATATTACTTTTATTCATAAAATTATATTTAAGGCTAGTAAACTACTAAGCTGCGATAAAGTATATGGGAAATCAAATAGTTAATGAAAATAATTATTTCCTTATAAATTGTCCATTAACTATGCAGTCTAGGACTGGTCTATTTTTATCTATGAATCATAAGCTTTGTTTATGGTAGACTATTATCTATGAAGTTGCAAACAAGAAATGCATTCTTATGATTCATAGACAACTTTTGTCTGATAACTTAGTAAATAACTTAATGTCAATGTAAGTAAGTAGAATAAAATGAATAAATCACATCTGTCTTGGCACTGCGCAAGCGCCGGTAGTACAGCTTAACATGATTCAGATTAAAAAAATACATTCTATTATCTATTTTTAAAACATGTTCGTACTAATATTATTTACAATTTTAGTTGAAATAGTAATACTATAGTTTTAAAGCAAACTTTTATGAGAATTTTAACTAATTGAGGTGGGGGGTGGTTTGAAGTTGTGGTACAATAAATATTTTTAAAGAGAAACCCTTTTAAAGATTCTCGTCTAACTTGGTTAAAATGGAAGGACTTTGTCGAGCTTACACATTACTGACTAAAACCCCCCGGTAATACGACATACAACTCATACCGGAGTAACAGAGACGCCTGATGCCTGACAGCGGTTCCAACTACTTTAATGTAGCCCCGAGATGCAAGAGATGAGATGCAAGCACAGAAAGAAACAGTATAACCCGCTCCACCCCAAAGTATATCACCAACCATACAACATTACGAACCCAATCGATTCTATACAAAATTAATATTCATATATTCATGGAATGTATCAAATATATAAAATTACTCAATAAAATAAAAAGAAGGTTCAATTGCATCGGCCGGAAGCACGTAGAAATCCTTGAATGGAATCCAGTTAGACTCGTTTAAGGCTTAAGCAAATAAAATTAAGTAATATCAACTTATCTGAAATATTATAATACGAAACGTATACAATATGTTAATTTTGTAATTACAATTTCTTAATCTAATATACATATATTTATTGTATGAATCTGGTTGATTTTATTTGACACGAGCAAGCTTTAAATTAATTTCATATCATAAAAATCCAATAATAGCACACTCATGTAAGTATTCAAAATTTAATAGGTTATAAAACTATGGCCTTGTCTAGAAAGCTATACCATTAAGTGAACTTAGGCTATTATTTCATTTGCAATCATCACTAGGTAATATATGTATAAGATCCACTAAAGATTTTATTGATATTTATTACATTTATCTTTATAACAATTTTAATAATTAAGTAAAAACATCACTCTGTGTATCGTCTAAGATCGCCCACCACTCGTTACGACACGCTCGATTGACATCAACCTGTACCTAGATAACTTTCTACGGCCCTCTAGATGTTCGATGTGATGAACGCTAACACGGTTCTGTTGTAACTAGATTGTTGTACAAATTTCGTTAAAAGCTGTTGTTGGTGTTGTGTAAAAGGGTGTTAAGATTTACAGGATGTTCTTAATTTGTTAAATAAATGTGATATTGTAATATACAGGATTTATAATAAATTATAATAATTGTGTTATAGAGTTGCTTTTTTAGCCTTAATCTTTTTTTAATTTAATATGAATAAAAATTACCTTTTTTTCTTTTATTAAAGTTGAGACCCACAATTTTATCCAGGTATATATTCGGAGGTATCTTGCAAAGAAAATCAAATCTGTTTAAAATTACATACATTACAATTGAGTTCACAAAAAAATGACCAATAGTTTTTTACATAATATTGTAATATTCGTAATATTGTAATTAAACCCAGTTTGATAAACAATAGCTCGCAGCTAAGCAATATCTTTTGTCCCCATCAGTAATTGTTTATAATAATTATAATTTATTACTCAGAGTAATAACACGATAGCAACCATTAGGAAATATATCTAAATCTAATTGCTGTGATCTATTGCTGATACTTAGCGCTGATTACTAATTTGTTTTGTAAAATAACGGAAAATTGTATTCGAGTTAGTTATTGATATTTTAAATGTTATTAATAATAATAAATCATAAAATAGTTTTGTTAAAATATATCGTTACATTGTATAAAAACTATGCTACCGATTTGTGTACCGATCATGTGTTTTTTTAATCAGATAGACTGATAGGTCAAGTTAATAGGAAGATTTATATCTATAATATATTATATCGGTCTGATAGTAATTGAGAAAAGCATTAGCAATTGCAAAGATGCTTTGAAATACTTAATAAAATTATATTAATTTTTTCCAAATTTATTTTCATTTTGTTAAAGGTAGAGAAGTTATCAAATTGTATACAGTTACTATGTGTCAAAAATGCAAATAGTTTATTTTTTAGAAATTTTTGAAATATTTGAAAGTTAGTGTTTTTCATGTCCAAATAACATTTCCAGATTAAACTTATTTACAAGCAATAAAGCCGTTACATCAATACTAAAAGTAGCAGATTAGAAATTAAAATAATTACATTTAATTATTTACCGATATAAGAATGAATGTTACACAAACGAAAAGGCGGGGCACACGTACCTTGAAAAAAAAATCAATTGTATTAAATTCCTTACAAGACTGACAGCTGATGTATCTATCTTCACGTCAAACAACAATCGTTTATCACGCTAATGTATCGTTAAAATATTGCTTACAAATTGTACTACGTAGCATGATTTATAACGAACTGTTTGGTGTTACGAAACTATTGTTTGGACTAGCGTCTTAGATGAATAGTTCTAGGTTTTGAAGTAGCCTTAATGATTCGCAGTGAGATTAGATAAGTTCGGTTTTGGTGCGAAAATTGTTATGCATACTGAAGTAGAACAAGCTGTTATGTACCTTATATATTAAAGCTTCAACCATCATAGTAAACGAGGTAAAATCAAAGACTGTTCCAAAACAAACTATCTTTCGGTAGATTCATATAATCATCAGCAAGCGAAACAAACTAATTAATTATCAGCTGAATCATCCCAATTTGTGAGCTTAAAATATTCTTTTTATGTTTAACCGAGGACTCGATATAGTAAAAAATATGTTGCCAATTTACACACGATAGCATATGACAGTATATTTGACATACAGATTTTGAAGTCGTGTTTAAATGTCACTGACGTCCGGAAGTGACTTAAAATACTATTGTTATGTTATTTCAAACTCTATCGACTTCACAAGCTAAAAATAATTATTTATAATTTTGCATATTTTATCTATATATTATTTCCGGAATAATGACGCAACTTCAATTTAAGAACAACTTAAATCGGTCCAATTTGACAGTTCGCTATACAATTCTGTCAAAATTACAAGACTTACGGCGTGCTGAAATTTAATTTGCGTATGAGTATTTGGCCGAAAGTATTGTACATTTGAACCTTCATCTTAAATTAACGTAGCTTTAAAATTCCTTATGTAGTTTTGTTTTTAATGGAAAGCGACTCTAAAAAAACACAATTTAAACAATTCCAATAGAAACGTTCAAATGTTTACCCCACATATTAATTTATTTATTGTAACAAAAGATTCCAACTAGCAAGCTTAACTTTATTATTGTTGTATATTCGCTACATATTGCGAAATGTCGACCTTTTTGGCTATTGCAGATAACATGAGATTTCGATTTAAGTGCTATGTTGCGGCCGGAGCAACAATGTCCTAGATCGTTAACGCTGGTTTGGTAACACTTTGTTTGCTACAATTCTTCATGTTATTGAAATAATGGTTTCGTGTATTTCGTTGTACGAGTATTATAAGTGAAGTCTGGAGCTGGTCTTTATAAAATAGAGCTGTTATGTATTGTATATAGTAATATTGTAGCTAGAAGAAAATATGTGAAGTTTAACCTTTCTGTAGATAAAAGATATAATGATTTTAATTATATTTATAAATCACGTAAAATAAGCGAAAGTGACGAAACCCTTTGGGTTTTATAAAAACAATAAGATTTTAAATCATGATAATAACACATTAAAATTATTATAAAATTTTCACCCGAACGCTCTTCATCATAGTAATAATCATATGTCGTTGTTCATAGATGAAAGCATTACCTGAAACAAAAAAAAATATATTAAAAATATTTTCCAAAAGTTATACCTATGCTTGTAGTATTACAGTGTGTTGAAAATTGTGGGAGGTCATCAACCTCCGTCACTAGTACCAACAAATCGCACAGACCACATAAAAAGCACTCAATACCCATGAATATGCATGGAGTCAACACGAAGACCAAACATTTTGGTGTGGCCCAAAGTATTGTTTAAATCCATAGAGTATTATCAATAGAGCTGACAGCTTCGCAAGATAGAGAGAGAAGATTTATGTACCCTGCATTTAATATAATAGTGATAAACGTTATAAAATTAAGGTTTAAATATATGTGAAATAGGCATATTATGATGTCCCGCGGCTTTAGCTACGTGTTGATGAAATTATAACATTTCCTTTATTGGGTTTAAATGCCGAAATTCCTTACGTTATTCAAAGCGTATCAGTCAGATAGATTTATTAACGTTTTTATATTATAAGTAACGATTATTATTACATTATGAAATAATTTAACTTTATAACGATACCATCAACCATCTTTTATAGGCATTGGGTATCTCGATGTTTTTTCTCTTTCTAACACCGCCATCAGCCCGTCTTGTCTACGTTCCACGTAGTCTATGTTCAGACCACCGTCGCTTTGTTTATACTTTCCCAATTAACTGGTAGATGCGAAAGGAATTTGACAGGTTTGGTTGTCATTTGCTTTCGATGACCATTGTATTGTATGCGCTCGAACAATGAGCAGGAAAGTAAGAGACAGATATATACATAAGTATGTTTCGTCTCTTTCAGTCTTTATTCGTATTGCTTTTAAAAGATTTTTTCTCAGAATGAATATGCAAAAAGTACCAAGCGAATTTAATAAAGTAAAATAAAATTGTATGTTTTGCATTTTAGAGCCAAAAGCATAACGAAACTCATCAGATTAAAACCAAAAATTTACGACGTTTGATAATAACTATTTCATTTTCATGAGACAACGTGGTTACCCGTGACTACACCGTACAGCTGGATGGTGGAATACCATTCGTTTTAGTATAGCTTGAAATCGAAACAACCTGTCTTCCTTGAATATAGGTCCTAACAACGAAAGAATCACGTTAACCTTGGATTAACGCTTAGTAGATCTATACAAAAAAATCAGGCCACATATTCACTCAATTTCATTAAACAGAAGTTACTCTCTAATACATAGGATCTCTAACCGTCAAGTTAACAACTGGGCTGCCTATGTAAATATCTAGTACACGAACATTTCTACCTATCACCAAATGTTACCACCCACGAGCAGGCGATCTGACAATAAAATTGCATGTCAACGTTTTTTCGCTGCAAAACAAACAGCAATGCTCGATCATCGGTTAAACACCGTTAATGGTAGAAATCGTGTCAGTCCTCTTGGCAGATGAGTAGAAGCATCATCGGGTCAAAATGTTAGGGTTACGGTAGGGCTGCTGCCGAGAGTTTTTTTATTTATCTTTAACGAGCTGCAGTTACAGGCGTCAAATCGGTTATGTTTAAAAAAAACTTGTCCAAACAATAATAAAAAGAAAAACAAATTGCTTCTAAGAATGGAAGGCGTACTTATTAATACAGATTTAAAAGCATATTTACATAGATATACATACTATAGTAATGTTTTATACCGACACTCTACCTATATGATAAGTCCAAAAAGATATGAGCACTGAGCATTCACACTATGAAACAGATTAATTACTTGTGTTACTATATGTAGCTCAATTGAATAAAGATATATGATATACAAAAGTAGCCTAATAATTAAATATATTTTTTAGTTCTATGAATATATAAGTAACCCGTCGTGTATATTTTGGACAAGCTACGCACATCTCCAAAGCTATGAGCAAGTACTGATGTAATTTTTGTATTATAATTTTTATAACACGAAACTAGTTTCCCTACATGATTATGTAACCTGAACAGTTTACAATATCTTAATTTAAGTAATATATAAAAAAAAATTAAAAAATATTTAAAACTTGAATGCAGCAGCCCTGCGTTTACGAGTGGCATATTTGAGAGACCAATTGATATATTACTCGGAACGAAATTACAACAAGATATGTTACTAATTGAAGACTTTGCTATACCATAATCATCTTACTTTTTATAATTGCTAAGTATTCTTGCCTTTGTTTGTCTTAAAGCACCCTTGTCTTTATACTATTAAACATAATATAATAGAGACATTTACCTAATGTGATTTTCACAGAAAAACCTAAGAACCTTCTAAAGTGATCATGACCATTTTTTTCATTAATGAAAACGTAATTTCTTTATTTGTTTTCAATCTGTGAATTGTTAAGTTTGAAAAAAAAGTATTTTATGATATTACATTTACAAAAACTCTGACCTCTTTATTAAAATACTTCATAGAGTTCTTGGATGTCTTTATCAGAAACATGGCTACTTAAGAGAGCTTACTTAAGCTCAGCAAACTAGAGTTAAGTTAGTTTAAAGAACATTCGATTTTTAAGTCAAAGTCAAAAATTAAGTCCATTCGTAGATTACACACCGGACTAACACTTTATTTTCATCCCGGAATTGTCCTGGAAAGAAAAACTAACACTGTGTAGCAGGGTGAGAAAACTCATGTGTATATTTAAAAGACTACGATCGTCAGTAAGTTTGGACTCACTCCGCCTTATATACTCTGCCCTTGGGCAGAGTATAATATCATATTGCCTTCCCGTTTGGGGTGGTACCCATAGCAAATACATTATGACGCTTGAACGTGCTCAACGGGCTGTCTTAAAGGTTTTACTAGGAAAGCCCATCAGATACAGTACCACTTGGGTCTATCGTGACTGTAAATTTTTGCCAGTTAAAAAATTGTACGTTTTCCAGACGATCCTTTTGAAACACTCGCGTACGCCATTCGACCCTAACACCCAGTCTTACCGTAGGAAGGATCGAATTTGCAAATCAGAACACGCCAAAACCGCTTTCTCCCGGCGCCAATTCAGTGCAGCCAGCTCTAGACTTTACAATCTCATTAATAAGTATATCTACGTGTATCCCCTTTCTCATTTTTACTGTCGCTCACTTTTAAAAAAATGGCTCCTGGATATCTCCGACCATGATTTCCAGGATGCTTTATTTCCGTCTAATATGTAATATGTAATGTGTAATGTGTAATATGTAATATGTAATATGTAATATGTAATATGTAATATGTAATATGTAATATGTAATATGTAATATGTAATATGTAATATGTAATATGTAATATGTAATATGTAATATGTAATATGTAATATGTAATAT
>DWAJ01003751.1:0-14141 GCA_018238005.1 Eurema mandarina
GAGATTAGCGCGTTCCAACAAACAAACTCTTCAGCTTTATATAGTAGTATAGATATAGATATAGATATCAGGCTCTACACCATCTGTGTACCAAATCTCATTACAATCGGTTCAGTGGTTTGGCCGTGAAAGCGTAAAATTATAAAAATTTCAACCCCTCGCGCAACCTTTAAGGGGTTGATAAAAAAAGTAGTCTATGTCCTTCCCCAGGCTTTACACTATCTTTGTACCAATTTCACTCTAATCGGTTTAGAAGTTTTAGCGTGATGGATAGACAGACAGACAGAGTAACTTCACATTTATTATTATAATATTAGTATTGAAGTATGGATTTAATATTCAATAAATTCTGCATACATAATCAATAAAGATCCCTACTTATATTATAAATTCCAGTTACATATTTCCTTATAAGGGTTAATTAGGTAAGTACTTAACTAGGTCACATTATGACTCAGTTCTTAGTGTATAAAATGATGATAAGAATGAACTCTGAAATACCTGCGTTCCTTTAGTAAGTGTTAGTGAGAATCTCTCTCCTCGCAGTTCACCTGTTGGTGGTGTGCCATTCGATTGGTTGTTGTTATTTTCAGCTGCCAGTTTTTCGGCTAAAATTATTTTTAAATTAACATAAATTACAAGTTTACAGATAAAAATTTACACATTCAGAACGACATACAAGAAAAGACTGGTAAGGCAACGTAATCCCCTTTCGAAGGCATTACTACAACAGAGAGCATGGCGGTTGAAGCGAACTCGTGTTGTGCTAAACATGTAAATGGAATCAGAGCACTGGTACTGATCTCCATAAAAGCCCTCAATCTGTTCATGGTTACTGAAGACTGATTGCAAATTGATAAAAAATAAAAATAAAAAATTACATAAATGCTAATTTTAATTGAGATCTAATTGCTATAGATGACAGCTGAGATTATATTCATATACTTTCATGCTGAAGCATGTTAATTGTCTCAGTAATTGCTTTTTATCATGCCTGAATAGTTCCAGATATCAGACAGGAGAAGAATAGAACAGAACTCTTTAAATTAAAAAGATGTAGAACAAAAACTGTTGATCCAGCAAACACAACAAATGAAAATTCAAGTACATAGATGTACTGCAGATCTTAGTTATAATTGAAATAAATAAGTTAAAGCCTCTAGTTCAACTTACCTCGTAACCTCCTAGCTTGTAGCACAGGATTTTCATACTGGGTTCGTCGGTTTATATGATCTACATAGTAAGATCCATATCGCTCATCAGTCACCCGTTCCCAGCCATATGGTAGCTCATCTTCTCCGCATTCTCCAAGGGAATGTTTCCTTACCCGAGCTAGCCGAGGGTCTAACCAGTGAGATGTCCCTGTGTTGTAACTGCGAAATATTCATCATATTAGACACATGCATACAGACTGTGTAAGAAGGCTAATATGACGCAGAATTATTGAGCCGGGCTGTACTGATTAGAACATATAATACTCATGGAGATCAATCTTAATGTGGAATATCTCCCCATATGTTTAAATTCCTTTAAGACATCTGGTCATAGTCGATAGGACTGTTTGCATAATTGAAAAAAGCCTATATATATTACACTTTTGAAGAGAGCCTTACTAGTTTTAATAAAATAAGAAAAGAATAAAAGATAGAATAACGTTCATATAAGTATAAAACACAATAAATATCTGATAAGAATAGAAAGAAATAGCCTTGAGTTATTATGATTTTTTGTATACTTTTATAAGCTTTTATGCAATTGACCTTTAAGGTCAAAACATTTTATTCAAATATATTATTATTCAAATTCAGAATAATTAATTTAATAAATATTTTAACTAAAAATAATTTTGCAATCTAATCTCAGTTGGACTCTAATTTTTAATTTAACATTAAAAACTACATTACCTTTTTTTGCAAGCCTTTTTGCTATAACAAAACAGTATTCGGAACACCATGTTGAAATAAACTGATATTTTTAAGTCACAAGTAACACATTTGCTAAAACCGAATTAGCACACCATCTGTTTTTACGGCAAAATATTTACAACATAATGTTTACTGTAGCCAATCTGATTCATTACGTTTTCTACTCATTGAATTGGTAATTCTAGTGAGTTATTATTGGTTTGGTTGAATAAATAATCTATATTTAGAATATGCAAAAACATATTATGTCAGGAGATATTGCTAGTTAATGATGCAAATTTCTTCCTGTTTTTAATCATTTTATTTATGGTAGTGCAACGGACAGTTAAGAAATTAGTGTCATAGTTTTAAACACATATAATTTTTAACTATTTTGTTGATTTGTTTTGTTTTATTAATTTAAGTAATTTACATATAGTATCCTTTAGAGATAAAATTTTGTATTGTTATTTTGTATTTATCTAACGAGAAATGAAACTCAGTGTAAGAAAAACAATTTGTTTACTATTGTAAAGTTAATTTCTGAAGGTTAGATTCATGGAACTACAAATATGTTATTGAAATTAAAAACTTACTCTATGAAATACCTCTCTCCAGAAGGCGTGAATGCCTTTTCCCACATTGGCGGCAAAGGACCTAAGTAGTCATCCTCATCTTCCCTCTTGTGCAACTGATCACCGACTCTCACACCAACCACTGATCCACCCACAGTTCCTGCTGTGCCTGAACTATGAGTTGATATTCCAGCTGAAGACAGTCTATCGGAATCCACTGAACTTTGAGCCATTCTTACGTGTTATAGCGATTCACTCTCATCATAAAACCTCCTTACAGAATAATCTATGAGCTCATTAGCAACTTCAATTTTCGAACATAATCCTTTTTTTTTATCCAGCCAGCATTCTTCAATGTTTACTCATCAAATTTGTGGTACCACAAAAACAAAACAATATCAGCATGCGGGCATGTTACTGACCAGTTATGAGTCATTTTAGGCAAAATAATCCCCTAATTGCGATGCACCTATTAATAACAAAAGAATTCCACGTAGCTTCGCTAACTGGATTGCCTTAATTCACCGTTCAGCCGTGTCATAATTACAATTCACTAAGTACGTTGCATGTTGCGTTAAACGAGATATTATGTGCACTGCAGGTGCATCATAACGAATTATTTGAAAAACATCACGTAATTAAACCTTCGTACGTCAGGCGTACTCGATACATCAGATAACGCTCAATGAAAAATGTGTGTTTTTAACATGCTAATTAGATAACAAGTTCGCTTTCTCACAGAAAACAGGTAAATTCCTAACTTTTTGAAAGTAGGTGCAACAAGTTGAAGGGAGTGAATAGGACAGCCGACAGGTACTGAATAGTCAAGGTTTGGTATATCAAAACAACTATCAGTTAAGTTAAAATAACATTAAATATCGATATATTAATACATCACACTTTATATCACAGAAATCAGAATTATTGAATTATGTTCAGACATGGCATTGGCAAACTATTTTATAAGCCCAAATTTATATGTATTATTTGCCTTATGACAGATACTCTTTCGTTATAATGGAAAATTAATTGTTAAATTTTACTTCCTATTATTTAATAATAAAATCAATTTATGTGGCGCTTACAGCTTTACGGTTACTAAGTGAATGTTTAAATAGACAATAGACATATGAATATGAAATCCGTTTTTGATAACGAAATGAAAACTATATCGTTTACGTAACCATAAGTTATAAAACGAATGCGCCCATGACTAGTAGTAAAACGAAATAACGTTAATATTGCCCGTCTTAAAATTTTAATATGATTTATTATAAAAATAACGGACAAAATTCGAAGAAATAAAAGCAATTTAATAAACGAATAATTAAGGGATTACCTGTTATAGTAGGCTAGTTGTTCCTAGTTGAATTTTCATCAAACATAATAATTATATTCAATAAAACACTGTATTTTGTAACTAACAACAATTTTCACCATCTGTCAATAAAAGTAGTTTTAAATAATGCCGCTAGATGTATCTGCAATTAATAATTATTGTTTTAATATTATTATATTACCCAGTATATTTTTTTATAAATGATTTTACTGGCTACTTTTATGTTAATTCTATTTAAATCTGCAAATAAGACTCTGAAAAAAAAATACTGTACCCAAAATTCTTGCCCGAAACCTGTACCTTAAATTCTTGAAGAAAAAAGAATGCCATAGAGTACCATCTTGAAAATCAATTATCAATATACACATAATAAATTTATTTGATTGCTTTTTTAATCAAACAATAGTTCGTTTAATATATCAAAATTATTTTTAATACATTTTGGTATATGATTACGAATTACAATTAAAATAATATAAAAGCATTGATTAATGATTTGAAAATGATTTTTAGATTATTGTAGCCTAGTTATTATTAAGGCGTTGTTTTCGACATTCTTTTTAGATTTCAGCATTCTTTCAACAGCTATAAAAATAAACATGTAACCCATATATGTAATCCGACGTTGAAATGTGCAAAGTATTAAGGATATTGTTTGATTAATGTTTAAAGTGCTCGCGCCCACGCAACATTCTGTGTCAGATGTATTTCAGGCGATATTTAATGAATTTTAAATATTTGTAAAGAATTTTGGATATTGTAATTTTATCCGTCATTGAAGATGTATACCATTTAATTGTATTCGAATTTTATCAAGTGACTCTTGCCTGCTGCAGTAAGATGGAACACTAGATTTATGTTCGGTATGAATCCGAAATAGCCAATGGTCATTTCCTAGAGCCGAACGGGTGTTCTATTAGGATTTACTGATTTTAATAAACTTTGTAGAGCCATGAGTGGAAGATACCACATTCTCCGTAGCATATTGTAATGCCATCTTCATTCTCCTGATCGTATGCCTTTGCTTCTTTCTTCTTCTATTACATTCTTGTTTTTGTACAAATCGCATTCATTTTAATTTTTTTAGGTAATCTTAATTTTTTTGCACTTTTAGCCTTAAAACCATGTCAGCCCCATTAAGGCTACAAGCCCTAACGTCACGCTATGTTACTGTTCGTTCGTTAGATTTGTTCGCTCTCATTCGCGTGATCTATATTTTTAAATAAACTAATCCAGATAGTTATACCTAAACCGGATGTATCAATGATAAAGAAGGCTAGTTACCTATTAAAATTATCATTTGCTAGATATTTATTACAAGATGTTTAAAACATACCAAAATTGTATATTCTTCTCTATTTACTGTTTCAACGTAGATTTAAGATGCTCTGCAGTTAATGTTTTTTTTCAAAAATATTGGCTTGATTAAATTTAAGATCTTCGAATTTGAAAATTAGTTTATTTACTTCAGTAGTCACTGAGATTTCAACTCTAATCAGTTTTTTTGGATAAGATTTATTTGTATAAAACGCACTCATTATTTTAGACCCTTAAAGCTATAAAGCTCTGAAATTATATTATGAATTTAATAGAAAAAAATGTTTCCTGTTATGTATAAATAATTACGTATTCAAAAATATCTCCATCTGATTCTGGGCTTATAAATGACAACTGATACTAGAAACAGTTGGAACACCCGACATGCATCGTGAGGACTGGCCCTTAAGTCTTAACAGAATGACGCGATCAAAAATACATCACACATTTTCGACCGGCACCTAAATTTTACATTACGTGAAACAACTTTAGTCACATATATCCTCTGGCTCAGTACAGACTCCGTGGACACTAAACTGTAAAATCAAAATTAAAAAAAAATCTCGGACAATCACCTAACTCTTGGCGGCAACATTTCGCGAGTTCTGTGCCCCGCCATTTAAAATTTTGGCGGTTTTTCATCGAATCGGAAGTAAGTGCAATGGAATATTTTTTCAGCCAGCATTTGTGTTTGATTTCGTGTTTAGTGAATGTTCACGTGGAACGGGTAATGTATTATATTTTAAGTGCAAAGCAAGATTAATCGGTCTATGCTTGTAGATTTTCAGCGCGTTATTAAAACTATTTCTTGGAATCTAGGCGTCTGCAAGACAAATCGTTTGAGTGTGTTCGAGTCGATTATAACGTAGGAATACATTAAATTGGGCTTGGCAGGACAGCTAGATTTTGTAAATATAGTTTTAGGCCCAACCTCAGGCGGGAATGTCAACATGTGATGAAATCGGGAGCGAAATCTGCTATTTTCGGGATTGGAATTCGTTTTATAAAAGTATGTAAGACTCGTGATTCCTGAACGTAGGTTGACATCTATTTTTGATGTGTGACCCTTGTGAAATCGTGAGTCACGATAAAACAAGGCGAAGCGTTCAGCTCGTACCAGGCTCCCAGAAACAGGAGGCGATGGTATTTGTTGTAATTTGATGCTCTTCGCGTTGTTCTTGAATCTTGATACAAGTCCTTAAAGTATCGTGATTATCTGAGTCACGCCCGATTGCCGTTAAATCAACAAATTCTATTTATGATGGCGAGAATGTGGTCATTATGCCAATATCTTCGCATAAACAATTTAGACATGTAACGAGTGTGCTAATTATGTCGATATTTCGAAACCGAATAACGTGAATTTTCTCGTGTTTTCTTGGCTATCGTAGGATGAAATTTATTAAAGTGTAGCAATTAAACATTGATCTTCTCAATGCCAATGCAAAAGTCTCGCTATAAAAATGCTTATTTAGTATATAAGTTTAAGATCAAATTAAATCAATTATTATTAATTATTATCAATTTAAGATTAAATTGAAGTTATTATTAATTTTTTTTGAATATTGTAGTCAATAATAGTGTAATAATATCTAATATAAATTTTGGCAATTGTAGGTAATCATGCAATTACCTACATGCTGTTACACTCATAGATATATTATTATCTGTGTTATGACCCCTCGAGTCATTTTTTATCAGCAATTTATTTATCGATAACACTAAGTATCAAGTTACTAATGCATCCTTTTTTAAGTGTTAATAATAACAGCTTTTAAATTTTATATGTATAAAGACAATTTTTATCCAAAAGCGTATAAGCTGGATTGTTTTACAGTCATCTCCAAGAGATGACATTTGCAAGGCTAGCCAATGCGTTGTCGACCTTTTAAAAAGGATGATGAAACTAAAAAAAGGGGAGTATAGAATAAGGGATGTGAAGGGAAGAGAGAGAAGAGGGTTTCTCCTAAAGTTACACCCATTTTGTTACCAGCGTTGCCCTTGCTCTTCAAAATTCCATTTCTATATTGAACTAAGATACCTTATTGAAAATTTAACATATATTTGACCGTTACATTTTCCTTTGACTTCGTAACGCTCTATAAAAGTATATCGCCCGAGTTCAAAGCTGAAGAGAAGAGCTCTAGTTTTATTTAGCATCTAATATATTATGACATTAAAATAAAACTCGAAGTGATATTTCTAAGCTCTTTGTTAAATAGTTTCATACGATAAGCATCGATAAGCAACAAAAAAGTGGAATGTAATTTTCCTAATATAATATATTTGATTGTCATAATTTCCTGGAAATAATTAGGGGTTTATAAACCGCCACATAACCTTTTTATTCAAAGCACCTACATATCTAAAGAATTAAAATATCTATAGATATTATGTCCAACAAAAAACAGATAATAATTAAAATAAAACCATTAAAAACGAATATTTATAGATGATGCTCTGTATTTGACATTTAAACCGATTTAGGTATATTAAATATCTTTCGTCTATAATAATTAATTGGAAAAGTAAGTATGAAATAAAACAATTGCAAACATAGATAATAGATGATAGCGAAACACATGTGACATGACCGCTCTGTCTGTAGCAAATGGCGCGCGTAAATACGCCACTTGCCACTCGATCCGGGTGAACTATACCTACTATTTATTATTTATTAAATGATTGAATATTTATAGCAAATAACAAAGGTTATATACAATCATACAATCAACAATAATCGTAATACAATAATTGAACGATTCAAACAATAATATAATGTCCCATTTATTATTTCTATTGTTTGAATAGGAAGTATCATCCTACAAATATTATAAACGCGAAAACTTAAGAGGATGTATCATGTATGTTTGATCCTCTTACACGCAAAAACTACTGAATGCATTTACTGATTCTTGATGGACTCTTAAATCTTGACGAGAAAAAAATTTAAAACTACGAGAAGAAACGTGGAGCACAACTAGTATCTGATAAATAAAAGAACTGTCCATATGTTACAATTTTTTTTTATTATTTTATTAACTATATTAACATTAGTTACAAATTTATGTCAAAACTTTAGGCTTCAGGCATCATAAGAATATAACGAAACTTTTTGAATTGGAAAAGATATTGACAGTTTCCAGCCAGTTCATTGGTTATTTAAAAAGAAACTCATGATACTTAAGATTAAATTTAAATATTTGAAAATAGAACAATAAGAACCACAGATAATAGATGAGAGAGAGAGCACATGACCGCTCTGTCTGGATCAAATGAGGCGCGTAAGAACGCCACCTGCATCCATCCAACTCCAACAATATCACGACACTTTAATAGAACACTCAATAATATATTCAGAATATTAAAACAACAATGTAATTAATTACGTCATATTTTTCTAAATTTTAATATCAGCTGATAATTATAAAGCATAGACTACTTATAGTTTTTTAATAAAGCCTTGGATTGATGAAACATTTTGAATTAAATAAAGGAGGCAGAGTTAGAGAGAGAGAGAGATTATAACTGTTTTTTTTTTTAATTTTTTCTTTTATTCTTCTTTACATAGTATATTTAAAAACATAAAACTATGATAAAAATATAATGATTTACGAAATATATTATTAGGCAATTATAACTTAGCGGACTGAGAAAAGGATGGATAATTCGGGTAGCAAAAAAGTATATATGACACATTTCTTTATATTATTACAATTTTTTATAGCTTTTAAATTTTTATAGAAGTAGCTTTGGATACCTGAAACCAAAGAAAAACAGTGTTGATGGGCGGCGATGACCACTTTTCATCAGGCGGCTCGCCTGCTCGTTTGCCCTCTTGTTATAAAAAGAAAACTCTGAAGTCCAACGACCTTACTATAAGAAACCGTAGAATACAATTATTCCCTAGATCTTGTGCTAATATATTCATTTATTCATTTCAATCAACGTTTCATTTAAAAGCTTACAGAATTTAATATAGTTTGGAAACGTCTTTGTATTTTCAACAATAGATGTTGAAAGAAGTTTGGATTTGTGCCCAATGTGAAGCAGTTAATACGATATTTACGTTAAATTATACAATTTAAAGCTATTTTTTAAAAATAATTAGATTTAATGGTTATTGTATATTATACAAAAATATATTAGGTAAATAATTGAAGAATAATGTACTTTGTGACGCCCACATTTTATTAAATGTATGTATTAACTTTGGTAAATGAATATTTATAAATAGTTTATGGATTAATGGACGTTATCTTTTTTATAATTTAAAAATAGATTAACAAAAATCTTATTATTGTTAGTATTGCAATATGCAAACAGCTTTATAACGCAACGCAGGCTTTCTTACGCTTTCTTCTTTATATAAAGTTTCGATGATAAAAAATATCTATGATTTTGATTAAAACAAATAGTTATCTATGGTTTGATATGCTTATGTTCAGTATAATAAATATAAGTTTTCAGAGTATTTGTATTATATAGACCCTGTTATACTCTGTGAATCAAAAATAAATAATACAACGTTTTTTCGAGAAAAAATAATAGAAGCATCTTACAACGATACCACTCCAAATCTCAAGAGAAACGATTGTTGACATTTGACAATAAAACAGTGTAGTTTTTTTCATTAAAAATGTAAACATTGTCGGTCGATGTTTGGCTGTGGTATTGAAAGCACGTGTTGCTGATTGCCACAACCAAATATCGACCCTCAAACTTGTTTTATCTATACCCAACTAGACATTGGCAAAATTGTGGTAAGGCACTGCCATTTAACCAAGAAGAAGAAATGTCCACATTATAACAAGTTTTGAAAAGTGCACGAATGAAACAATAAAAGCAAATAAAATACATAATATAATAATAAAATAATAGGAACCAATCAACGCTCGCGCACCCGACGATCGCATGCCCCGCGCGCCGCGCCGATATAAGATCTATAAAAAAAGTCGCAGTTTTCTGTCTGTCTCTGTATTAGTATATATTCTTAAGTCATGAAAACTTCGCAACCGATTCTCTTGTGTTTTTATCAGACAGAGTGATTTAAAAGGAAGGTTTAGATACCTACTAGCTGTTGCCCGCGACTCCGTCTGCGTGGACTTTCATATAAACATTGACTCCCCCCTTCTCCCCTTATTACCCTTTTTTCCAGTTAAAAAATACCCTATGTCCTTCCCCAGGCTCTAGACCATCTGTGTACCAAATTTTGTTCTAATCGGATCAGTAGTTTTAGCGTGATGGAAAGACAGACAGACAGACGGAGCTACTTTTGCATTTGTAATATTAGTATGGATAATTGTCTGTCTTTCAATTTAAAGTCATATATATCTTTTTTTAACTACATACAAGTATAGTAGCACTAGGCTACATATAGTATAGTAGCACCTTTGAATTGTCATAGTATACTAAGAATATAGGAATCTAACTCATAAACCTTCTATTTGATTAACTATCTTTTAAAATAAACCGGCTTAGTCCGAATCGGACTCGCGCACGAAGGGTTCCGTACCATTAAGTATAACAATATTGCGGAATTTTATTTGTTGTTACATCTCAATACTCTATTCGAAAGTCTATAACTATATAATAACTAGCTGTTGCCCGCGACTCCGTCCGCGTGAACTTTCATATAAACTTTGACCCCCCCCCTTCCTCCCTTATAGCCCTTTTTTCCAGTAAAAAAGTAGCCTATGTCCTTCTCCTGGCTCTAAACTGCCTCCCTGCCAATTTTCAGCTAAATCGCTTTAGCGGTTCTTGAGTTATAAGTGAAGTAACTAACACGACTTTCTATATATATATATATATATATATATAAGGATAGTCCCTTTGCTGTTATCAATGTAGTAAGCGTTAGTAATCTTAATAATAATAATAATACATATGTTCAGGACATTTATACACAGCGCCATCTAGTTCCAAGCTAAGCAGAAGCTTGTGTTGTGACATCTAGATAGCGGAATAAATTACATATACATACTTTTCTTTTGTAAATACATACATACATACAATACATAGCAACACCCAGACCCCAGAAAAATACAAATGTAAATTACAAATATATTTTTCCGGCGTGCGGATCGAATCCACGACCCTTCGCGCAGAAAGCAGTTGTGCTACCACTGCGCCAAGCGGTCGTCAAAAGTTTGTAAGCGTTAGTAAGTTAGCGTTATTAAGTGGTCCCGTTAGTTATTACACAAGGGGTTTTCACTCCTTTGCTTACGGAACCCTAGTTTCAAGGATAAGAGAGGGGGGGGGAGGCTTTAGTCTCACTGTGAGAGATCGCTCGCATGATTTAAAGTTTCACAGTCAATTGTCCATTCGAAACGGTTCGTTCGTAAAGCTCGTTCAATCGAATTCTTATGTAACTTAAATGTCTTTGGCACGGACCGTCTCGCTGCTAATAGAGCCTTCATGGTTAAAGCCTTTTTTATTTATTCATCTGTTATTATCTATATCTATAATATCTATACAATATAATAAAAACGTAACGAGTCGCTGTCTGTACATGGAAGATATGTGAGAAATAATATTTCAGGAGACCTTTATTAACGCAATAGAACCCAAAACAATGATTTTTGGAATTTTTGTCTGTTTGTCTGTTTGTTTGTGCACGCGAATCTCAGAAACGGCTTATCCTATCTAGATGGGGTTTCCTATCTGGTTGGGGTTCAATGATATATTGTGGTAAGCTTCGTATAACATTTAGTGTTTATTTCATGTCAATCGGTTGATAAATAAAGAAGTTATGGCAATTTAAAGAATCACGTTGAACTTGCTGCACGTTTGTTTATATGAAAGTCCACGCGGACGGAGTCGCGGGCAGCAGCTAGTATTATATATACATCTATTCAACTAGGCTACATATAGTAAGATTGAATAGGTAAAAAAATATCATAAGAATTTTTAGGAAGGAATTAAATGGTACAACTCATACGAGCTGTTGCCCGCGACTCCGTACGCGTTTACTTTCATACAAAAATAATTCCCCTGGAAACTGGATAAAAAGTATCATATGTCCTTCTCCTGGTTCTAAACTACATCCCCACTAATTTTCATCCAAATCAGTTGAGCCGTTATCGAGTTATAAATGGTGTAACTAACACGACTTTCTTTTATATACATAGATAATCTCACCGTATCTGCCGCGCGAGGTCTCGTATCTCGATCATGCTCTGCTCCAATTCAATCTTTGGCACGGCGTACAAGCCTCCAGCTATGCGAAGCTCCTCCTCTTTCTCGAGCTCAGCCAGTTTCTGTAGCGGACATGGGACGTGGGGTAGGAATATTAATATCTATTGTAGTAAAAATTATAAGTAGCGAAATTACTTAGGGCGGCAAACAGAAAAGGCGAATACTGAAAACCAATCAGACATCACTCAGTACATAGTCGCCTATTGCCCAGTATTTTTTTAGGTTTTAAATTTTTTTTTTGGTAGATGATAGATAGGTATTCATGTAATTGTTTGTGTAATTTTGTGTGTTTTAAGTTTTTGGGCGATAAATGATTTTTTTTAAATTATAAGTCTAAATTGACTCTCGACTTGATACTTACATTCAATAACCTAATTTAGTTTTCTTCTATACTAAAACTATATTACAAGACTAATTAAACCAAAACCAAATAACTACTACTTTAAAACTACTATTCTGTTCTTGACTACTTGAATAGATTTATTTTAATAATTTAATTTGACTTTACTTCCTGACATAACACATAACCTTATTATATTTTATTCAAAGTCAAAGTCAAAAGTATCTTTATTCAACTAGGCTACATATAGTAACACTTGAATCGTCATGGTATTACAAAACATTTACCACCGGTTCGGAAGGCAGTTTCTACAGAGAAGAACCGACAAGAGACTCTGATAGTTGCTCTTTTAAAATAAGAACATACAATTGTAAATATAAACGGTAAACAATATAAATAATAAAATATTGAAATACCTAACTTTAATATATAATTAAGCAATTACAATTGTAGTACTGTGTGGAGTTTGTTGTTCACCCATGCCTTGCCTTTTGGCAATAAATGATTATAATTAATATTACTTAATAGTATAGTACGCGTCACGAATCTTTAGCGCTGAACGAAACCTGCGCATATGTCAAAAATAAGGTATCGAGGTAGCGGCGCGCGGGGCGCGTGATCGTCGGGTGCGCGAGCGTTGATTGGTTGTCCCAGTCGTGTTGTCTTTGAGCACCAATACGTCAATTACGAGCGCGATTCTACCGATGCGCAGCTATTTTCGTCAATCGCTAAACATAAATGACGCGCACTATACATAGTGATAACCATACAGACAAACGAACCTCAAAGATATCCGGGTCGATGTAGTCGGCCACGTTGTGTCCCTCCCAGAACTCCGGGATGGCGTCGTGGCGCTCCTCCTCCGCGATCTCGGAGTAGTTCTTTTGAAGGTCTGCACGCACGAACAGATAGACAGACAAATATAATTTTAAAAAAGTACCAGTTAAATTAATAAAGTTACGAA
Source organism: Eurema mandarina (assembly GCA_018238005.1). NCBI lineage: Eukaryota > Metazoa > Arthropoda > Insecta > Lepidoptera > Pieridae > Eurema > Eurema mandarina. Next base: position 13,637 of record DWAJ01003751.1, read on the forward strand.
AAGAAATAGCAACGCTAATCTATATATATATAAAAGAAAGTCGTGTTAGTTGCACCATTTATAACTCGATAACGGCTCAACTGATTTGGCTGAAAATTGGTGGGGATGTAGTTTAGAACCAGGAGAAGGACATAGGATACTTTTTATCCAGTTTCCGGGGGAATAATTTTTTTATGAAAGTAAACGCGGACGGAGTCGCGGGCAACAGCTAGTAATAAATAAAATAGGTAATAAGTTTACCGATCGAGAGCCTTATATAAATCTAACCACATAATACCAAACATGACAAATCCATTCGGTAGTTTCAGAGTGAAAGAGCAACGAACATTCATACTTCCTCACAAACTTTCGCATTATATTAGTAATAATAATAATAATAATAAATATAAATATTTTCAGGACATTTATACACAGCGCCATCTAGTTCCAAGCTAAGCAGAAGCTTGTGTTATGGCAACTAGATAACGGAATAAATTACATATACATACTTTTCTTTTGTAAATAC